>ONZH01025762.1:0-43962 GCA_900303285.1 Rhinella marina
GTGAGACCTCTTAAAAATTGTATTAAGGCCCAAGAGGTGGCCATAATAAAATTGTTGTAGGCCCAAGAGGTGAGACCTCTTAAAAATTTTGTAGGCCCAAGAGGTGAGCCATGATAAAAATTTTGTAGGCCCAAGAGGTGAGACCCTCTTAAAATTGTATTAAGCCCAAGAGGTGAGCCATTGATAAAATTGTTTGTAGGCCCAAGAGGTGAGCCATGTTAAAAATTGCTTTAGTGAGACCTCTTAACAATTGAGGCCCAAGAGTGTGAGCCATGATAAAATTGTTTGTAGGCCCAAGAGGTGAAGCCATGATAAAATTGCTTGTAGGCCCAAGAGGTGAGCCTGATAAAAATTGCTTGTAGGCCCCAAGAGGTGAGAACCCAAGAGGTCTCTAAAAAATTGTTTGTAGGCCAAGAGGTGAGACCTCTTAACAATTGATTAAGGCCCAAGAGGTGAGCCTAATAAAAATTGTTGTAGGCCCAAGAGGTGAGCCATAAAAATTGTTGTAGGCCCAAGAGGTGAGCCATGATAAAAAATTGTTGTAGGCCAAGAGTGACCTCTTAACATTGTTTAAGGCCCAAGAGGTGAGCCATAATTAAAAATTGTTTGTAGGCCCAAGAGGTGAGACCTCTCTTGTAGGCCCAAGAGGTGGAGCCTGAAAAAATTGGTTTTGTAGGCCCAAGAGGTGAGACCTCTAAAAATTGTTTGTAGGCCCAAGAGGTGAGACCTCTTAAAAATTGTTTAAGGCCCAAGAGGCTCTTAGCCATGAATAAAATTGTTTGTAGCCCAAGAGGTGGACCTCTTAAAATTGTTTGTAGGCCCAAGAGGTGAGCATAGAAAAATTGTTTGTAGCCCAAGAGTGACCATGATTAAAAATTGCTTGTAGGCCAAGAGGTGAGACCTCTTAAAAAATTATGAGCCATAATAAAAATTGTTTGTAGGGCCCAAGAGGTGAGACTCTTAAAAATTGTTTGTAGGCCCAAGAGGTGAGCCGATGAAGAAGCCAAGAGGTGAGCCATAAATCCATAATATTTTTTTTATTTTACGGAGCAATTCTACGGCGGTTAGAGGAGGAGGAGGGGTGGAGGAGGAAATGGCACTTCATACAGATGGCACTTCACTTTTGGCTGCTTTCCACTGTTGGAGAAGCAAAGTCCGGGTCCAATTCCACTTGCTGTTCATTTTGATTAGCGTCAGCCTGTCGGCACTGTCGGTTGACAGGCGGCTGCGCTTATCGGTTATAATGCCCCCGGCTGCGCTGAACACCCTTTCTGATAGCACGCTGGCGGCAGGGCAGGCAAGCACTCCAAGGCGTACAGGGACAGTTCCAGCCACGTGTCCAACTTGGAGACCCAGTAAGTGTAGGACGCCGAGGGATCGGGGGGGACAGGGGTACGGTCTGCCAGGTACTCCCGCAACATCCGCCGATACTTTGTCCCTCCTGCTGATAGCGGGCCCCGCAGTGATGGAAGTTGCACGAGGGGGTGCCATGAACGTGTCCCACACCTTGGAGAGTGTTCCCCTGGTGGCTGTGGGCCTGATCGATGTTGTGGGACTCTGGGAGACCCTCTCCTCTCTGCCGCCAGCGATGGTGGGTGGGAAAATCTCCATCATGTTCTGCACGAGTTCCCTCTGGTATTCCAGCAATCGATTCGTCCTCTCCTCTACCGGAATAAAAGAGGAGACGTTATCTTTATACCGGGGGTCCAGGAGTGCGAAGACCAAGTACAGTTTGTTCTCCACTATCCGGACAACACGTGTGTCCCGGGAAAAGCAGCCCAGCATGAAGTCAGCCATGTGTGCCAGACTCTGAATAGGCATGACGTCACTGCCCCCACCAGAAGGATCACTTGCCATTTCCTCCTCTTCCTCTTCCGCCTCCTCTCCGCCCCATCCGCGCTGAACCAATGGGATGCACACAGCCTGACTGCTACCCTCGCCGCCAGCATCCTCCTCCTCTTCCACAGCCACCTCCACGTCGTTCTCCTCATCCTCCTCCTCCTCCTGCAACTGCCACCGAGAAGCAGACAAAAGTGTGGTCTGACTGTGTAGCTCCGTTGCGTCTCCTCCTACCCCCGTCTCCTCTGCGTGCAATGCGTTCTCCCTTATTGCGATGAGCGATTCTTTAATGACGCATAGGAGCGGGATGGTTACGCTCACTATAGCGTCCTTGCTGCTGACCTTCTTGGTGGACTCCTCAAAGATACGCAGTACATCGCATATGTCTGCCATCCATGGCCACTCGTGGTTGGCAAACTGAGGGGAGCTGAGTTGGAGGCACGCGTGGATTCATAATCTGGTACTCCATCAATGCTCTCTGCTGCTCACACACCCTGGCCAACATGGAATAGGTGGAATTCCAGCGAGTCGGCAGGTCGCACAACAGCCGATGTTCAGGCAAATGGAGGCGTTGCTGGAGTTTTTTTAAGCTAGCAGCAGCTACAGTTGACTTCCGAAAGTGAGCGCACAAGCGCCGCACTTTCACCAGTAGCTCTGCCAGGTTGGGGTAAGTCTTTAGAAATTTTTGGACTACCAGATTAAAAACGTGGGCCAGGCATGGTACGTGATTGAGTTCGGCAAGCTCCAGAGCCGCCACCAGGTTACGGCCGTTATCGCACACGACCATGCCTGGTCCTAGCTGCAGCGGCGACAGCCACATCTCCGTCTGCTGCAATATGGCGTCCCTCACCTCTGGGGCGCTGTGCTTCCTGTCGCCCAAGCTGATGAGCTTAAGCACCGCCTGCCTGACGTCTCCCCGCGCCAGTGCTGCAACGCTTCCAGCTAGCGGCTGAGGGCGATGTTAAGGCAGAGGAGAGGAGGAGGAAGAGGAGGGGGTGTATCAGAACCCATGCTGGCAATCTTGGGCGGGGGTGGTAGGTAGGCCGTCTCTGTTTGCGACCCCGTCCCCGCTTCCACAACATTCACCCAGTGTGCCGTCAAAGAAATGTATCGTCCCTGGCCGCAAGCGCTTGTCCACGAGTCGGTGGTCAAGTGGACCTTTGCGCTGACTGCGTACCTCAGGGCCCGCCTGATGTTACGCGACACGTGCTGGTGCAGGGCGGGGACGGCACTCCGGGAAAAGTAGTGGCGGCTGGGGACGGAATAGCGAGGTGCGGCAGCCGCCATCAGGTCGCGGAAGGCCTGCGTCTCCACAAGCCTAAACGGCAACATCTCCAGGGCCAGCAGTTTGGAGATGTGGCAGTTTAAGGCTTGGGGGTGACTCGAGGCGTACTTCCGCCTGCGGTCGAACGCCTGCGAGATGGACAGTTGATGGGACGAGGAGTGTGAAGGTGCAGGCGAAGATGCGGAGGAAGGGGAGGCTGAAGGAGAAGGCCCCAAAGTAGCCGAGGCAGAGGCAGATGTGGAGGTGCCCTGGCTGGAGGTCTGGACCGCAGTGGCAGCACACAACAAAGGGGAAGAGGCAGTGGCAGGAAGACCTGGCGCAGGTTGTATTGCGTTTGCTCTCTCCCACTCAGCCCAGTGCTTGACTTCCAAGTGACGCCGCATGCCTGAGGTGGTCATATTGCTCTTCTCAGAGCCCCTACTCAGTTTTGAGTGGCAGAGTGTGCAAACCGCGCTCAGTTTGTCATCCGCACAAACATTAAAAAATCTCCACACCACAGAAGTACGAGGCCTACGACTGCCTGCTGCCGGGAACAGCTTCGGCCCTGCTGGCTGTGGCCTCACTTCTCTGTCTGGACTGTCCTCTGCCTGTGGACATCCCTCTGCCTGTGGACATCCCTCTGCCTCTGGACATCCCTCTGCCTCTTGCTGCCTTTTTCGGTGCTGCGCAGACCACCACCTCTCCACTGCTTTCCCCGCTGGACATCACCCCTGGCCAAGTGGGGTCGGTCATTTCGTCATCCACCACCTCCTCTTCCACTTCCTCACTCTGCTCCTCCTCCTGCCCACTGGACATTCCAACAGCCTCCCTTGATGGCAACTGCGTCTCATCATCATCATCGCTCATGATAACAGATGCTGGTTCAGGGTCCACATCAGCAGGAGATGGCGAATACTCAAGTGGTTGGGCATCACTACAAACAAATTCCTCTGGTAACTCCAGGAATTCTTCCGGCACATCTGAAAAAGGACCCGAAAAGAGCTCCTGGGAGGGGTCAAGGGTGGTTTGACTCTGTTGGCCAGGTGTGGAGGAAGGAGGGTCAGAGTGAGACTGTGTGGATGACTGGCTGGTGGACAACTGTGTGGAAGCGCTATCGGCTATCCATTGCACCACCTGTTCACACTGCTCAGGCCTCAACAGCGGTGTAACCCACCCCCTGCTTAACTGTCCCATAAAGGCAGGGATTCTGGATGAGCGGAATCCTGGCTGCCCCTCACCAGCACACATTGTATCCCCACTGGCTTCAACAAGGCCCCCAACAGCATTTCCGCGCCCCCGTCCTCGTCCACGTCCACGTCCGATTTCACTAGCCCTCCGCATTTTTTTTTTTTTTGGTTACAATATTTGGCGTACACAACCGTATACTAACAGGTCAGACGGTGTGTATTAACACCACGTATATAAAAGATTTTTGCAAGCACGCAGAACGCACAGTACAGGTGCCAAATAAAATGCCTTTTTTTTAATATTTCTAGGTACACAGCCGTGTACTAACAGGTCAGACGGTGTGTATTAACACCACGTATATAAAAGATTTTTGCAAGCACGCAGAACGCACAGTACAGGTGCCAAATAAAATGCCTTTTTTTTATATTTCTAGGTACACAGCCGTGTACTAACAGGTCAGACGGTGTGTATTAACACCACGTATATAAAAGATTTTTGCAGGCACGCAGAACGCACAGTACAGGTGCCAAATAAAAATGCCTTTTTTTTATATTTCTAGGTAAACAGCCGTGTACTAACAGGTCAGACGGTGTGTATTAACACCACGTATATAAAAGATTTTTGCAAGCACGCAGAACGCACAGTACAGGTGCCAAATAAAAGGCCTTTTTTTTAATATTTCTAGGTACACAGCCGTGTACTAACAGGTCAGACGGTGTGTATTAACACCACGTATATAAAAGATTTTTGCAAGCACGCAGAACGCACAATACAGGTGCCAAATAAAATGCCTTTTTTTTAATATTTCTAGGTACACAGCCGTGTACTAACAGGTCAGACGGTGTGTATTAACACCACGTATATAAAAGATTTTTGCAAGCACGCAGAACGCACAATACAGGTGCCAAATAAAATGCCTTTTTTTTAATATTTCTAGGTACACAGCCGTGTACTAACAGGTCAGACGGTGTGTATTAACACCACGTATATAAAAGATTTTTGCAAGCACGCAGAACGCACAATACAGGTGCCAAATAAAATGCCTTTTTTTTTAATATTTCTAGGTACACAGCCGTGTACTAACAGGTCAGACGGTGTGTATTAACACCACGTATATAAAAGATTTTTGCAGGCCCGCAGAACGCACAGTACAGGTGCCAAATAAAATGCCTTTTTTTTTTATATTTCTAGGTACACAGCCGTGTACTAACAGGTCAGACGGTGTGTATTAACACCACGTATATAAAGATTTTTACAAGCACGCAGAACGCACAGTACAGGTGCCAAATAAAATGCCTTTTTTTTTATATTTCTAGGTACACAGCCGTGTACTAACAGGTCAGACGGTGTGTATTAACACCACGTATATAAAAGATTTTTGCAGGCACGCAGAACGCACAGTACAGGTGCCAAATAAAATGCCTTTTTTTTTTATATTTCTAGGTACACAGCCGTGTACTAACAGGTCAGACGGTGTGTATTAACACCACGTATATAAAAGATTTTTGCAAGCACGCAGAACGCACAGTACAGGTGCCAAATAAAATACCTTTTTTTTTATATTTCTAGGTACACAGCCGTGTACTAACAGGTCAGACGGTGTGTATTAACACCACGTATATAAAAGATTTTTGCAAGCACGCAGAACGCACAGTACAGGTGCCAAATAAAATGCCTTTTTTTTTAATATTTCTAGGTACACAGCCATGTACTAACAGGTCAGACGGTGTGTATTAACAGCACGTATATAAAAGAGTTTTGCAGGCACGCAGAACGCACAGTACAGGTGCCAAATAAAAGGCCTTTTTTTAAATATTTCTAGGTACACAGCCGTGTACTAACAGGTCAGACGGTGTGTATTAACACCACGTATATAAAAGAGTTTTGCAAGCACGCAGAACGCACAATACAGGTGCCAAATAAAATGCCTTTTTTTTTATATTTCTAGGTACACAGCCGTGTACTAACAGGTCAGATGGTGGGTATTTACACCTGGTATACAAAAAGGGTATTGCAGGCACACAGAACCCAGAACACTAGAGCCAAAGAAACTGTATTTTAAAAAAAAAAAAATGTACACAGCCGTATACTGCCAGAAGATCAGATGGTGCATATACACACTATAACAGGGTTTTGCAGCCAAAAAGAACGCAGAACAGTAGTGCCAAATATAGTTTGGTATGTAGCAGAGCACCTAATACACCACTAATGCCTCTCTCTGTCCCTACTCCAGCAGCTATCCCTGAATACAGCAGCCATTCTCTGCAGAGTGTATATGGTAGTAAAGCTATCACTGTACTGCACTATAGTAGCCCTGATAAGGGCTTTTAATCACGCTCCTGCCTGTCCAACAGCTAAAACCTATCTCTCCCTTCTCCAGCCTCTGTCCCTGACTAAGTTCACGCAGCATATGCGAACGAGCAGGAAGACCTGAGTTTTTCATATTCGAGGTCACGTGGTTTTTCCAGCCAATCCATGTAGACGCCGTTTTCGCGCTGCCAGCGTGCTCCGCGGGCCTGTCATACCCCCCCTGCATGGTGATTGGTGGAAAAAGAGCGCCAGGGAAGGTGGGAGGGGAAACGAATTCTAAGTGCGCCATCGCCGTTATACTCGATTGAAATCGAGTATGCCGAATAGCGTAGTATTCGATCGAATACCGGCTCGATCGAACACTACTCGCTCATCTCTAATTATTACTAATAGAAAGTATTTATATAAAATGTACCGTTTAGAAGATTTCCCTATTTGTATAGGCATTGTCCCACACACATCAGTCAGGCCGTTGCCCCTGGTTACGACCACCGCGGCCATGTAGTAGTGGTGGCCGCCTTGCTCCTTTTCAAACCCGCTCTGAGGTAACTGCTGTATTGTGAACGCACATTACATGAGCATGCGGAGACACATCTTAGGGGACTTTCACATCTGCGTTTTGGACGCTACCAGTCCAAAACGCAGACTTTATAAACAGATCCTGCTCCATAGAGATGAATTCATCTTGGAACAGGATCCGTTTCTCTGCGTTTTGGAAGCGCAGACAAAAATGCTACAACCCTAAGATGTGTCTGCGCATGCTCATGTAATGTGCGTTCACAATACAGCAGTTACCTCAGAGTGGGTTTGAAAAGGAGCAAGCCGACCACCACTACTACTTGGCCGCTGTGGTCGTAACTAGGGGCAATGGCCTGACTGATGTGTGTGGGATATACAAATAGGATAATCTTCTACATGGTACATTTTATATCAATACATTCTATTAGTAATAATATTGGTATGGCTATATCTAACTATACAAACTACATTTGTGAGATGGGAATACCCCTTTAACCCTTTCGCGCCCGGAGGTTTTTTCGGTTATGCATTTTCGTTTTGCGCTCCCTGCCTTCAAACAGCCATAACTCTTTTATTTTTCTGTTCACATAGCTGTATGAGGGCTTATTTTTTGTGGGACAAGTTGTACTTTCCAACGCCACCATTTAATATTGCATATGGTGTAGTGGGAAGCGGGAAAAAAATTCCAAACCGGGTGAAATTGCAAAGAAAACGCTATTCCGCTACAGTTCTACGGGTTTCTTATTTACAGCGTTCGATGTGCATTAAAACTGATCCACTACTTTCATTCTACTGGTCAGTACGAATCCGGCAATACCTAATATGTATAGTTTTTCCTGCGTTTTCATAGTGATAAAATAATTAGAAAGTTGCCCTTTTTTTTTTTTTTTTCCTTGTCAAATCTTGACCCCTATAACTTTTTGGTATTTATGTGTACAGAGCTGTATGGGGGCTCATTTTTTGCGGGACGATCTGAAGTTTTTATTGATACCATTCTGGGGTGTGTATGACTTTTTGATCACTTTTTATTTAATTTTTTTTAGAAAAAAAAAGTGACAAAAAACGGCAAATCGCCATTTGGACGCTTTTTTTCCGCCACACAATTCGCCGTATTGGAATTTTTTTTTAATATTTTAAAAGTACGGGCGTTTTCGGTCACGGTGATACCCATGATGTCTATATTTATTGTTATTTTGGTATTTATTTTTTAATTATACGGAAAGGGGGGTGATTTGAACTTTTATATCTTTTTTATTTTTTATATATTTTTTTACATTTTTTTTAAATTTTTTTTTTACTATTTGAAAGGTCAAATATGGGCTGATATATTGTGGCTTTTTTTTTTTCTTTATGAGCAATCATGGATTTTATAGACTCAGAAATCCAAGAATTGCTCATTTCTTATCCTGGCCTGCCATCTAGTGGCCAGAATAAGAATTGCACTTTGAAAACTGTAATCCTCACCAGCGAGGATTACAGTTTTCATATGGTGTACAGACACCCCGATTGGCCACACGGGGTGTCTGTACACCACCCGGAAGCGAATGCTTCCGGGTTGAGACGCAACTAGATGCCGTGATCACGTGTGATCACGGCATCTAGGTTCCCAGGAAGACGCCGCCGATGGCGGTAAGTAGCGGCAAGTCTCTGCTGTTAGAAACAGCAGAGACTTGCCGGCCATGACGCCCGCCGCACCCGCGAGCGGGCGTCATGTGCCCGCATCGTCCCAGCGCCGTACATGTACGGCGCTGGGCGCGAAGAGGTTAAAGGTGTACAAAAACATCAAACCACAGGTTATATACCTATTTAATATTAATAATAATAAAAATAACTTTTTGAAAACAGAAAAATACAAAAAATAAATAAAATAAAAATTAAATCGGATGCCGACGTGCCACCATCATTTGCTGCAGCTCCAGGTGGTCCAGCTGGAGGCTGCGTAGGAGGCGGGTGGCAGCGTGG
This sequence comes from Rhinella marina, assembly GCA_900303285.1. Taxonomy (NCBI): domain Eukaryota; kingdom Metazoa; phylum Chordata; class Amphibia; order Anura; family Bufonidae; genus Rhinella; species Rhinella marina. The sequence goes on from ONZH01025762.1 coordinate 9,083, forward strand.
AGCTTCACGCCAAATCGCCGTATGGCGGCCTTCATCTCGAACTCAGTGGGTATGTCTGTAGGGGTGGAAACAGGAATATAATTTGTATGTAATATCAAGTTAAAGGGGTTGTCCCACGAAAAATATTCTAAACTTTCAAAGCAGCACCTGGATCTGAATACTAGTTGCATGTCATGAAATATTTTGTATATCTACTAGAACTGACTCAGTTATTCAGTGAAATATATTTTTAAATAATGAGCCATTTTTTTTTTCTAAATTTTCTTTGAACTGCTCACTGAGAAGGCCGCACATGCTCAGTTTAAATCTTCAACTGCCTCCTGTCCTGAGCTGTGATAGGGAGAGATGGACATGAGTCCTGACATGCAGCAGAATAGACACTAGTCACACTACCCTTTAGTAACCAGCTTGATGTAGCAGTAATTGGGGCAGATCTCTGGTGGATCTATGTGAGGTGCAGGGCTGTTTCTCGCTTTGTTAAAAAGAGATTGTGAATGTACTATAATTGTAACACCCCAGTGTTGGTCTGGACTTCATTTCACTCAACGACCCTCAATTATTCCACCTATCATTTTTGCAGCCAGAGCCACCGCCTGGGTCCTATATCAGTGGCGTAACTACAACTAACTGGGCCCCACAGCAAATTTTTGAACAGGGCCCTCCCAGAAACTCTTCGCAACCCCCAACTCACATGCAACCCTCACTCTTGTGGCTAGTCAAGATTGAGCTCTCCCAGAGAAGGCCTGACAGCCGCTCTATCCGTTTCCTATAGTGTCACTGTATATAATGTCATTGTATAATACTGTTGAGGGGGCCCTGACAATAAAATCTTTTAGTCTCTCACTCTTGAGGGGCCCCCTTGTGGGTCTGAGCCCCAAAGCAGCTGCTTCCCCTGCTTCCCCTATTGCTACGCCCCTGGGCCTATTCGTCCATTAAGGTAGGAACACCGTGACACATACCCCAGAGACACTGTAGGCCTAAAATACCCTTGGCACTCCTACACTGGGACAAGAGAGACATCTCCTTAGAGGGCCCTGGAGGGGAAGGGTCGCCCCGCTGCAAATGGCGTCTGAGCGCTGCATAATATGATTCACATTTTTGTTAAATATTTTTGGGGTAACACAAGTTTATACTTCTTTAACTAACTTAATTTTACAATTATTGTGATATTTCGGCTTCACTAACCACTTGGAGAACATAATGTGTACACAGTCTAGTTATCAATAACATGTTGGGTGGCATGATCCTAGTGCTTGAAAATATTACACTTCTGTGTATTAGGGGTTTGTACTTACGGGACACCCATACTGGGTTGTCTTCCCATGGGCCTGGGGAAAAACCGATATCCCCCCTGACGGTTGGAGCTATAAAAGATAAAACATAAAATTAGCTTGTATTTTGAAGACAGAAGGGCCACCCATTACACATTTTTATTTTACCTACCTTCTGCCTCTGGTAGCTGGGCTGGGGGTGTATGAGGGCCAGGTGGGGTCCTCTCAGGGTGGGGTGGAGGAGGGGCAGAGGAGCTCCTCTCTGGTGCAGCAGCTGTCAAAATTTAAATAATGGCATTACATTCAACTCAAATGAACAGTTGTAACTTCTGATGTTGATACATCTGAATAGTTTGGGGCTGGATCCCATTCCTAACCACTAGTGCTCTTATATCACTGCAGCTGCACTCCCACATAGCCTGGATTAAAAATAAATTAAATATGTTTACACTTTCTAGAAGGTCCTTCAGGGGCCGTCCGGGCACGTCCCTGCTGTCGACGTCGCTGACGTTGCTCTGCAACATAAATCCATACACAATTGTTATGATGACCGTTTTAATACTAACAATGTATACTACTATGAAGATATTATGGGTGAGAGGAGGTCGATGTGATGGGGAGTGAAGGGAACATAGAATATCTGGGGTGCATATTTGATGGAGGGAGCATTTGTTGGGAGGGTGGGGGGTTGAATGAATGAATGAATAAAAGATGTCTGTGTGTCACATTCTGCAGGTACAAACATAACAAATAGAAATACAGCACATACAATGCACTAGTATACCATAGCTCCAGTCCCAACCGTTCTGGATTCGGCAGGACAGTCAGGATTTTAGCGGCTGTGTCTGGGAACGGGTGGCTATGTCCCGTGGTCAGCTGTCTTTGCATCCATAGGAAGCAGAGACGGGTGACGGTAAGCAGGGAGCAGTCCCTTCACCTTCCCCGACGTCCAGTATAATGTCTCCTTGTGGCCCCCATACAGTATAATGTCTCCTTGTGGCTGCCCCCATACAGTATAATGTATTCTCCTTGTGGCCCCAAGTGTTTTTTTCTTCTAAATGGGTATTTATTGTGATAAATTTCTTAATATCGTTATTGTGGGAATATATTTTAAATCACCCACTCCAGACACATTAGCTGCAGCATGAGCACATCTTTGAGTCTGTGAGTAGGAGGAGGAAGCGCTAACTATGAAGGGGCATATAAGGGTACTTTCACACTAGCGCTAGAGATCCGGCGGGAACAGCCCACCGGATCTGTCCGGATCTGTCCGGATCCGGCATTTGCCTGACACAAAAGGGAGAACGGCCAGCACCATTAACAATAATGGGGGACGGCGCTGATCCGACCGCTATCCGCAAGAACGCCGGGAATTGGCACAGCCTGCCAGATCAATGCCACATATGTGAATGTAGCCTAAGGCAAATTACTGGGAAGGGGCACGTATCTGAGAATACCTTGACTGTTTGGCTAGGGCTACATAACGACATGTGTCGCGAGACAGTAAGTCGCGCGACACATAGTGCACAACTACACTCGCGACAGTGTTCGCGACAATTTTTACAATGAAAGTCTACGGTGTTGACTGCGACATGCTGCGACTGCGACACAACAGTCGCAGAAAACCCATCCTGGATGGACTTTTCTGAGACTGTCGTGTCGCAGTCGCAGCATGTCGCATGTCGCAGTGCGACACCATAGACTTCCATTATAAAAATTGTCGCGCGACATTGGTGCGACACAATGTCGCGCGACAAATGTCGTCGTGTAGCCCTAGCCTTTGAGTGGAGTTAGAGGCGTGGCCTAGCATGAAAGAAAATTGCTGCAGCGCACTACGCACTCCCACGTTGTCCTATACGGTTTTCTTTAATGGCACTGGTACATATACAATACAGACAGTAAACTAATTTTTTAACATGTTACTTATCAAATATTTTTGGTTACTCACCCTCTCGTATCTCATCCCGGATCTGCCTTAGCCGCTCTGGGCACTTCAATTTGAGGTCCGACCACTTCCTCTGGACCTGGCCCGGGGTCCGCTCACTCTGACGCAGGCCTTGTATCACCCGCTCCACTATTTTATTTTTTTCTTGGTGCGAGTGTTGAGGGTGCCACTGCCATCATAGCCCAGCTTGTCCATCTTCTGGACCATGTACTTTAGCTCTTCAGAGCTGAATGGACACGAATGCCTGCTTGCCGTTGCCATCTTGCAAAATTCGCTCTGACTCTGAGGTTCGTACGCCACGACCTAGCGTTGTGCGTGCATTCGCAAGACTTATATTCGTACGCAACAGTGTATAGATTAAAAGTGTATAAAGTTGCATACCTTTTGAAAAATGAACGTTTGTTATTATTCGCAAATAGCACATAATAACGTATATTTTGAATGCAAATACAACAAATCTATTCGTCGAATATACGAATTTTAGAAAAAGTTCGGCGAATAATTTTTTGCATGATTCGGTCATCTCTAATCACAATCTTAGTGGTTGCTTCTGCCATATCCTCCCAATCTCAATTCTTCATTATCCTCCTATTTTCGCATGTATGACAGCTTTTCTGATGGATATACCCAGTGCACATATGGGCCCTGATTTATCATGTCTTCACTCTAGAATTCTAGCGTCAAAAAGGGTTTTTTTGCACGTTTTTTGGCTCACTTGTTAAAAAAATGTGTGACTTTTTGAATTTTTACAATACTTACTCCAATTTTGAAATATGGGAAACTGGGCATGTTTTCTTATGTTAATGAGCTTCACTCCAGATTTATGGTTCATCACTGAGACTTTTTAAAAAAAAAAAAAGTTGCTAAAAAAGTTGCAATCTCACTCCAGTAGGAGGGTGAATTAAGAAAACTAGAGTAGCTTTTCTAGATAAAAGTGTTTGGTTTAGGATGAGACAAATTTATCAAACAACATTCAAAATTTAATAAAGGTGCCATAAAGTACTCCAGCACAGACACCAGCAAAACTGAACTCAAATGTTCTCCTCATGATAAATTCCCCCATAGTCTTGAGAGATGTTATTGGGACACCCCCCGGGTTCCTAGCATAGTCACCCAAAGGAGACGATACCAACAGGAGAATACAACCAAAAGCTGGGCCAGTTGGGCACTGTGATAATACCTAATGAGTTGGAGTAAAGAGTTCTCTGGAGATCCAATGACATTTGTTTTCACAAACAAACTGAGTTCACTCTGAGACCATTTTAAACCCTACATGAAACTAGAAAGGGAAGCGTGCAGAACCAATAAGGAAATTTTGGAATTTTGGTAACCAAGCCCTTTTTTCTGCATGGATCTACCCTAGCCAAGGTAGTTGACTAAATAAGGTCCTGTTCCAGTCAGTATTTAAGAGTGGGATAATTGACCTTGAATAAAGAGTCAAAGATTCTGGAAGGGGAGACTAGTCTTCTTCCAGTAAAAGTCAAAGTTCAGTTGTAGGAGGTGCACTACCAGATCCGTTAGATTAATATTTAAAGCAAGAGATTTAGAGTGATTCGCTGTCAGAACTGACAATCTACCAAACCTGACGAGAAGGCGAAAAAAGATTAGGGAGAGACATGAAAGGAGAAGAACTTAATCTGCGAATAAAGCGCACTTCTGTTCTTGACCTACTATGTGAAAGCCTTTGATGTTTGGATCAAATTATATCAGTCGGGCCAAAGGTTCCATAGCTAATGCAAAAATCAGGGGTGGTAATGGACAACCCCATCTTTTCAAGGTCTCATTGTGTTGGGCTGAAATGTTGCCTTGGGAATAAACAGTTCTTTACCCTTTTACCACAATTGGAGTGCTGCCTCATTTTTTTGTTTTTTTGATCTATCAGTGAAAGTAACACCTTTCCCCCCTGAGGATTTGCACCCATTTTCACATTGTCTAAGGCTACTTCCACACTTCCGGTGCAGGGCTCCGGCAGGCTGTTCCAGTGGGTGAACAGCCCTCCGGATCCGTGCTACCGCAAGTGCACATGTGGGGCCGGAACTGCACTCCGGCCTCCTTCACTGTAATGGGGGCAGGCCGCGGATCCGGCCGCAGCATGTTAACCCCCTGCTGAGAGACAGACAGAACGAAAATACAACATGCTGCTGTCTTCTCTGTAATTAAATAGATAGATAGCAGATTTCTATAGTTTCTATAGTTCTGCAAGGTGCAGAAGAACGTTGCTGTGAATAGTAGAATCCAATATACATACTGAACATGGAGGATATCACTTTTGGTCTATTAGAGGAAGTGCCTCCTAGTCAGGGGAACATTACACATTACCATGCTTCACTCTGCTGAAAAACAGTTCCGAAAAAATCTTTACTCATGAAATATTTATATTCCAGACACATCACTAAAAGGAGAGTATGATTACAGGGACCGGATTATATGATTGTAACATAATTGCTTTATTTTTAGGCCTTGATGCTTAAGGAAAACAGGGTCTAGAAGAAAATGAGCAGTGAAGTTTGGTAACAGCGTACATTAATCAAAAAGAAAAACGCTGCAAGAAAGATGTGATCGTTCAGTTCTTTTATCCCTAAAACCTTTTTTTTTTTTACTTTTAAAATATGTAAGAAGCCTCTGTTATGTCCTCATTTATCATCCGCTTGTCATTAGATCACAGCGCTGCGGTGTCAATATTACTAAAGATTCTACATGATATTGGAATGCTTCTCCTGCAGGGATAGATAGGGATAGACGTCTTATGATAAATGGCTTGTTAAGTGCAATAAGATAAGGAAAACATTGACTAATTCCATTGATGTTTTTTTAAATGTATCTATATGGTATGATCAGTTAAACGTAGAAAGTGTAAAATCTATATTCTGTAAACAAAAAAAAGATTTTATAGAAAATAAGACTATGGAAACAAGCAACTTAAGCTCTCTCCCAACCAAAGACAGTTGTTCTCTTAAAGGGAATGTGTCACCAAAAATTGTATCTGTTAAAACCAGATAGCAGCACATATCACTTTTTTGTAATCTGTTTTTATTTTCTGGTTTCACTTTTTTTTCTATTTCCTGAGCATGATTATGGGGACGGCCATGCTGCTGTTAGGGCAACACCAGTGTTTTTGTTGATTTTTTTTAAGCCCCCCACCCAACATCAGACTGAACATTTAGTGTCTCCCACTCATAGGGGGGAGGAGAACCAGTCTGGGGTGCATATTACCTCATGTGATCCAACAAAGACCTAGATCACTGGGTCTAGAACAATGAATGAAATTAGATCATTAGTACATAATCAGCAAATTAATGTCAATACTATATTGATACATTGATAGAATTAAATAATGGAATAAAAATTCCAGTTTAGTCCTTTGGGGAAGAGGCTCTGGACAGTATAAATCCAGTAGGCCTCTTGTTGTTTTAGAAGACATATATGGTTACCTCCTTTCTTGAACTCTGGACTTCTTCAATGATTTTGGAATTTTAATTGGGAAATAATGTTTTGGGCCTTTTGAAAGTGGTCAGGTAGAGGGAACCAATTATTTTTATACCAAATGGTCGATATGTGACTGATGATGCAAATGGATTGTGAGGTTTTCCCTATGTAGGGGAGCCCACAGGGACATTTAATGGGATAGACCACAAAAGATGATTTGCATATGTAGAAGCCTTTGTTGATCTTTCCAGTGCGGGGTGTGTGATTCGGTCACCGTTCATGACATTAGAATAGCAACTAAAATGAAGGTTGGGGTATGTGCTCTGCCATTGGGTGATTAGGAAGGTTTCTCTAGGTATGTGTGTGATACTGTCAGCGTCATCTTTGACTACTTTGCCCCTTAAGTTTAGTGGCCACTTGAGGAAGTGGTGATGACTGGAAAGCTTGGATAGAGGGATATGTTTTTCTGAACAGAGGCCATACTTCTCTACATAACTTCTATTCAACATCTTCAGAGCTGTACTACGGCCTGACATTGAACACATAGTCAGATCATAAGGCATGCCTATATGTACTACATTAATGATGCCCACCTGGTCCCCATTGAGGTAGTGAGGTGGCACTCTTTCCCTGGTGCTAGAAATAGGCCTGTCCTGCACATAGTGAGTATCTATGCCCTTGGTAAATCTCCCATTCTCAGTGAGCCTGGGGCAGCCACCCTCCTGTCCCCTCGTTAGCTACACATGCTGTGGACATTTTCTCTTCATTGTAAGATGTGAATTTCACTGTAGGCGATATGTACATTGTGACATTTGGTGCTAAGTGGGTGGAGGAAGTTGTAGGTAGTGATCAGGATCACTGGTCCTTTGGCAGTGTCAAGGTCAGGATGATGTAAGTAAGGTTGGTATTTATTCATATATTCATTTATAGTTCTTACACATTGTGCAATGTTGTAGAGATGGTTGTTATCGGGGTTCCTATCCCTATGTGGGTTCCAGTAGTGTAGCATGGGTTGCCAGTGCCCGGGTCAAGCCAAGTATTGCACTCCCCACCTGTGGACACGCCCCTTTTACAGAAAATGTAGTACATGTCACCTGCAGTCCTATGTACCACCACAGATAACACAATGATAACTCTCTGAGTAGAGATAGTGTAGTAGATGGGTGGGAGGCCCTAGTATTCAGAACACACCAGTGTGACCTGTAGTCTGGGGCCGGGCTGCAGCAGTGTGGGCCAAATTCTCAATCCACCCCCCAACCCTACCGTGAATCAGATATTTAGATGGACTTTGCATACATCGCTACAAAATATATAGGAAAACACACAAAAAAAATTAGATTCCTATCATACTCTCCCTCCTGGGAACTCAACACAGACAATGCTGCTACCCCCAATACTGTGCTAGGGTCATACATAAATATGCTTAATAATGATGCCCCCACAGCAACCTTTGTATTATTAGTGTATATATAAGTATTTGTATATATAAGTATTTGTATATATAATACCCTCTTTGTATTATTAGTATATATAATGTCCACCGGTATTATTAGAATATATAACGGTCTCCTCTGTATTATTAGTTGATATATTGGCCCCCTCTATATTATTAGTATGTATATATAAAGCCCCCTCTCTTTTCTCTCTCTATATATAATGGCCCCCTTCGTATCAGTGTATGTATTTCTCCTCTATAGTATTTATAATGCTCCCCTACCCCCATAGTGCCTCAATTACTGCCTGAATTAGGGTAAAATAGGTAAGGTAAAATAAATAAATACTCACCTCTGTTCCCTCTCTGTCTCTGCTTGTGGCCTGTGTTTGGGTATCCTGGCGCAGGCGATCGCAAACACATCACTAATGCTCCAGTGGCCCTCATTGAACTGCCTGCTCCATGGCGCCCCCTGCAATTTGGTGGGCACCTCCCCCCTGCCCCCCCCATTTTACACCACTGCTGGGTTCACAATCTTAATTCCAAACTAACCTCTGAGTATATTTTTGGAGTGAGTTCTGCCTCTTTAGTGTAATTTTAGTATATAAAATATCTGCTCCTGGTTTTGGAAAGGCTACACCACATAGCATAGGTAAGTAACTATGTTAAAGGGGTTTTACGTTTTTAGACATTGATGGCCTATCATCAGAATACGTTATTAATACAAAATCGATGAGAGTCCAACACCTGGCACCCCCAATGATCAGCTGTTTTGAGCAGCCATCAGTGTTGTAAGCACAATTTCCATCCACCGTGTAGTGGCCATGCCAGGGTACTGCAGCTCAGCTCCCATTCAAGTGAATGGATCTGTGCTAGAGTATGCAAGCTCCAGAAAATACACAGTGGACGAAGTCTTCCCTCTACTATATAGTTTACGGCACCCTCTGCTGCTTGAGACAGCTGATTGTTGTGGGTGCTGGGTGTTGGAAAATAGGTCATCAAAATCTAAGTACCGAAAACTCTTTTCACAACAAGTCCATTATTTGACCATAAAGATCTATTTGTTCCTTTTGATCCCAGATTGTTCTGTGTAGCATCTCCAAATAGAACTGTTACATTGGTAGAACTCATTTGGAGCAATGTACGACTCAATTTCACATGACCCTGTCTTAGAAGATTGTATATTTGTTTGTAAATGGTGGAGCATGAGATACTGCTACTTGCCAAAACCTTCTGGCATGTCAAAAGCTGGAACAGATGAAAGATATGAAAAATGACCTCTTAAAATATCTCCCATTCTGCAGAGAAATATTTGACACCATTCGTATAACATTTAAATATTGTGGAGTCATTAGTTTGGACAAATCAGACAGATCTAATTATTGGTGTCCTTGTGACCTCAAGGGAAAAGGTCAGGAACACAAAGGAATAGGTGTCCCACATATTATTGTTTCTAAAAATAAATACCTAAATAACAATAAATATAGACATCATGGGTATCACCGTGACCGAAAACGCCCGTACTTTTAAAATATAAAAAAAGAATTCCAATATGGCGAATTGTGTGGCGGAAAAAAGCGTCCAAATGGCGATTCGCTGTTTTTTGTTGCTTTTTTTTTTCGACAAAAAATTAAATAAAAAGTGATCGAAAAGTCATACACACCCCAGAATGGTAACAATAAAAAATTCAGATCGCCCCCGCAAAAAAAGAGCCCCCATACAGCTCCATACACATAAATACCAAAAAGTTATAGGGGGAAAAACTATACATATTAGGTATTGCCGGATTCGTACTGACCAGTAGAATGAAAGTAACTGGTCAGTTTTAATGAACATCGAACGCTGTAAATAAGAAACCCGTAGAACTGTAGCGGAATAGCGTTTTTTTTGCAATGGCACCCGATTTGGAATTTTTTTCCTGCTTCCCACTACACCATATGCAATATTAAATGGTGGCGTTGGAAAGTACAACTTGTCCCGCAAAAAACAAGCCCTCATACAGCTATGTGAACAGAAAAATAAAACAGTTATGGCTGTTTGAAGGCAGAGAGCGCAAAACGAAAATGCATAACCGAAAAAACCTCCAGTACTGAAAGGGTTAAAAAAAGCAAAAATCTTAGCTGAACGTCAATAAGGAAATAGATAATACAGTAAAAACAGTACTTTTTTGTGGTATTTTTCTTCACTTTTGGAGCCATTTTTTGGTTGTGTTTTTTCATACTTTTCTCCCATAGTCTTCTCTATAGGACTTCATTAAAATTATGAAAAACACGCATGTAGAATTGCATGAAAAAAACCACTAAAAAATGCTTGCAGTAATACATAATTAATTTCAATTTTTACAAACCAAAAAGGAGAAAAAAAAACTAAGTGTGAAGGAAACCTTAGGCCAGAATTATATGCAGTTTTTGTAATGGTTTTTTTTTTAGTCAAAAGAGTGGATAAAAGGGTCATTTTTTGGAGTATTTTTGTCTCAGATTCGATTGCAAAGGGGATTTGCAGCTGAATCTGACACTTTTCCCCACTCATACCATTTTCCGAGGTGGCAGAAAAAGGGGGTGTGGTGTTGAGGAGAAGGGAGTGGGCTGGTCTGTCTCATTTATAATTTTCTTTGCCTGTTTTTGGTGTAGAAAATGACAAATCTACGGCAGCAAGAGAATCTTGATGGGATAGAAATCACTTAAAGGGGTTTTCAAGTTGTTAAAAGTTATCCCCTATCCACAGGATAAGGGGATAGCTATTAGATTGGTGAAGGTCCTGCTAGGACCACCACTGATCACACGAACATATACTTCATATGCTCCATACCCCTCGTAGAGCCCCGAAATGAACGGAGGTGCTGCTCAAACATACGCACTGCCGCTGTATGGGAGTTCCAGAAATAGCGGAGAGCTGTACTTGGCCGTCCCCTAACTCCCATGGAGATGAATGAAGGGGCAGTGCGCATGCTTGACCTCCAAGGGGTATGGGATACCCCTTCTTGTGATCCGTGGGGGTCTCAGTGGTAACTCCCCCCCCCCACCAATCTAAGACTTATGCCCGTTATTTTAACAACTGGAATACACCTTTAATTAGCAGCAATTTAGCAAGAGCTGATTGTGGGAGTCCACAATTTTCCAGTATTCGTGCACACATGTGCTGGCATGTACAGTATGTGTATATCATTCTCAGAGTTTGCCCATGTGACTGCTATTGGCTCTGGGGGACTGAGCTGCTTCCTGACATTAAAACACTTCATTTACATGCAGCTGCCTGTAGAGGGAGGTCAGTGGAGATAGATTTTACACCTTCCATTGCAATAAATGGTAACTGTATACATTCCTATGCACTGAGATCCCACTAGTGTTAGCTTCATCAGACAGTTTTATAATACATTCAGGGATGCTACAGACATGGAACTGTATGGCGAGAATTATCAGTGTATTTATGCCAGCTATATGGTGTAAATGAATTGAGAAATATGGTGTTCAGAATGACTGCCATAATTATGTAGCACTTTTTACACTTTTTTCAATATCGGAAGTCGATGATAGCATCAGAGAATGTACTAAATATGCTGTGGATCTCTCTAAAGATGTCGGACTATTACCCAGGGCTCTTTGCTCGGTATATACAATTGGTCTAATTGGCAATGGACAAGAAGGACGGTTTGGTGGTATGCCAATGGTTTCCAGATAATTCCTCAATTCTGCAAAGTTATTATCAGATGGTTCCTACAGCTAGCTGTATAACAGTAGATGATACGTATTAAATCATTGACAGAGCAAGTACTCACCCCCACTCTCTGTTAACTTTCATGTTAACCAAGGAAAAACACGTTTTTCTCAGACTTTTCAAAGTCTTGTAATTAAGAGCCACAAACCAATGCGGTTGTGATGAAATGGTTTTCACAGTTACATAGTGAAGCATTATTACATAATTCATTACACTTCTTACATTGCTGGCTAAATAGGTAAAATATTGTTTTTCTTTTACTAATTATTTTCTTGTTAGACGACCATCACGACCCGTAAATTCATTAAGGACACAACAATAGCAACCACTCTCAAAGCATTAAGAGTTTTTTTCCCTTTTCTTTTTTTCTTTTCTTTTTATACAAACATAGAAACAGTAAATTTCAGACCTTCATATATCAGGGGCAAATAGAGCCATAGGTCCAAAATCTTTATCTTTTCCCTCTATTATCTTGACCGTATCTCAATTTAACCCAAAAAGTCTTTATCTTGCTACATAACCAAAAGCAATACATTCAATCTGCCTCATACTGCTTGTATCCTGTTTATATTCCTTTAAAGGGGTGGTCTCATCTGAGACAATGGGGGAATATCGCTAGGATATGCTCCCATTCTCCGTTCCCCATTATAGTTAATGGGGCTTATGGGCATTCAGGTACTGTCTGGCAATGAAGGAACCAGAGAGCTCCGGCAGGCTATTCCATGTTGAATCAGCATGCCATATCTCTTGCCGCTAGTGTGAAACTAGCCTAAATGTCAGGAGATCGGTATAGGAATGTTCCCCAGGTCAACTCCTTATACATCTTCTTTATTACTGTCTAAAAACTAAGTTTAAATATACAGGGTGGTCCACGAAAAAGTAGCCCGCCTCCCATATCTCCAAATCAAACTGCCTAATAGTAAATCTTAGTTGTCCATAGCAACCAATCAGAGCCCCGTTTTCATTTTTTCCAAGCCCTGTAAGAACTGAAAGCTGTGCTCTGATAGGTTGCTATGGCAACTAAGACAGATTTACTATTAGGCAGTTTGATTTGGAGATATTGGAGGCGTGCTATTTTTTCGTGGGCCACCCTTTATATTGGTCCAATCTCACTCAAACCACATTCATAATTACAAAAATTTCCCCACAGCCACAATCAATCTTAAATCCCAAATATGTTGTGTTTCCTTATTGCTTAATGGATCAAGAAAAATACTTCTTGTTTTTTTTCATGTTCACCTTAAAGGAAATGTGTCACCAAAAATTTTAGCAACGGATAGCAACTCATATCTTTTTTTCTAATCTGTTTTTATTTTCTGATTACAGATTTATTTATTCTGTTTCCAAAACATAATTATGGGGGCGGCCATCTTTCCTGAAATGTTCTTAGCAGTTAGAAAGAATTAAGAAAATTGCTTTATGGCAGCCCCATGAGCCATAGACACAATGGTCTAAAGAGGATCTCATTGACTTCTATGGGAGAGTTTTCTAGGCATGCTTTGTGACCTGTGCAGAGGTCATTGTACAAGGAAAGAATAGATAAGATTTGACAATAAGCTACTGTGAATGGTGGATCCTGTCTTATCTATACACAGAGAGGATATCATTACAGGCAGGATTATAATAATGACAGATACGCAGATAACTGCAGCAAAGTGATCTGTACAGACTTAGGCTAGTTTCACACTAGCGTTATTTCTAGATCCGGCAGGGTCCAGCAATAATGGTTCTGTTACTGATAATACAACCATTTGGATCCGTAATGAACGGATCCGGTTGCATTATCTTTAACATCGCTAGGACGGATCCGTCATGAACTCCATTGAAAGTCAATGGAGGACTGATCTGTTTACTAGTGTGCCACACTGAACGGATCCGTCCCCATTGACTTGCATTGGGGGTCATGACGAATCCGTCTTGGTGCAGATGCCCAGGACGGAGATCAAACCGCAGCATGTTGCGGTTTGCTCTCCGGTCTGGAGACGGAACAGAATGCTTTTAGAATGCTGTTCTCTTCAGTTCAGTTTTGTCCCCATTAACAATGAATGGGGACAAAACTGAAGCATTTTATTCCGGTATTGAGCCCCTATGACGGAACTCAATACTGGAATAATCAACGCAAGTGTGAAAGTACCCTAAGAAGTAGCATCTGTTATTAGTGGCCAGTGCAAAAACTGCAGGTCAGACTTGACGTCACAAGCCAGGTTCCGATAATAAAAAAGTGTTAAATCTATGAAAGGGTATAACAAGTAAGGGTATAACAAATTAGAAATGAGTTAGCAAAATATGTAAAATTAAAAAACACAAAACAAAACTGAGTACTTCTTTTAAACAAGAGGGGTGAGAGGGGGCACCCCTTCTTTGTCCTTTTCATCATCCCAAACTGTTCAGATATAACATTAGAAGTACAAACTTTTTGGAGAGAGCATCCCCTCAACTCATATCTAGAGCAAGGGCCACATAGCTTCATTGCTATTCACTGCACTGAAGTGAATACTAATGAGGTGACCAATGTGGCCACCCAGAGTCAGGGCCACCCAGCTGCTTCGGGGCCATGATTGCAGTACCGCCAGTACTGCCCTGATTAAGGCCCTGTGCATGGCCACAATGTGGCCCAAATTTATCAAATGTTGCACAATATGTAGCAAGCTTGGTGTATCATTAAGTCTAAGGCTTCTGTCTTGAGATGTTACTCCACATGCTACATCACCATTTACTAAAGTAAGATTGAGATAACTTTTGTGAATTTGTAAAAAGTCACTTGTGATAAATCTGACTTGAAGCAGCTTGGCAGGCTAACCATGCAAACTTTCCCATTCACTTTACAAAACTGGTGTGAGTGGTGTAAAAATTGTTGCACAAATAAGCCCAAAAAGTCTCAAAGTCCTATCTTGCAACTTTTTGAAGTGAGAGTTCTGGACTTCAGGGTGTGATAAATTCCTCCAGGGGTGGACTGGGAACTTCAAGTGGCCCTGGAAGAAATACTAAAAGTGTCCCTGTTTTGTAGTTGGGTCCAAATTGACTGAAAGCAGGACCAGCAATACCATATTGTGGCACATCATAGCACCCCAACAGAGCCAAATACCACAATCCATCAAAAAATACTGCCAGCAGCACAAAATACATCCCCAAAAATTTCCCATGACCTGCCTTGAAGTGGGCCCAGACGGCCCCCTGGGCATCGGCCCACTGAGAAATTTCCCTGTAAGGTCTATGGTCAATCCGCCCCTAAATTCCTCCATTCAGTATACTTATAGAAATCATTATTCACTGTTAGAATACTATACATGGTTCCAATGGTTGTGGAGGCTTAGAAGTCATATCTACGTCTGGTGTACCCTTCTTTTGTAATTATGGAAGTATCTTTATTGGGTAAGTGGTCAAAGATCCTGAGCAGATGCAACCTCCATCTGAGAGAACACTTTCCCATATCTTATGAAGATGTAGAACAAACCAATGCTGCGTTAATTTCTAATTTTTTGGATCTTTTCTAGCGATACAAATAGTACAATTATCTTGTTACAATTTTTTTTCAAGATGTATCAAATTTTAATCCTTAGGAACATGGTGAGTTTAGTGCCTTTGCCTAGTGATAGCCACTGTCAGTTCCTACATCACAACCTGGTGTGACATGTTGTATCCATTTTCATTAAGTCCCACAAAGCAGAAGAGTTGTTTCAATAGTCCAGCAGATACACTCAATAGACTCCTCATCTTCAGGCAGATGTAGAACATAACAGAGATGTTATTATTTTCATGGATTCTTGAGCACCTGCCTTCATTTACATTTTATAAGCTTGAGTAGCATGCATGATTTCTTCTCCGCGCTGTCTGTCCACAATCATTCATAGTTAATGTTTTGGAGGAAGGAATCAGAGGCAAGTGAAATAATCTTCTCCTTCATAAATTATTCTGTTTAAACTTTCAGCTTCAGCATTCCAGCCCTCAGCCTGATGCTCCACAGAAGGCTTGCTCTCAGCTTGCTATTAGGAAAAGCACAGAGGATTGTGCTAATAGTAGAGCTTGATCTAGAAGTCTATTCTTTTGTATTACTCCAAACCATTCATTATATAGAGTGTGGACTGGTAATTCTGGGTCCAATTAGATCAATACTTCCACTCACTTTCAATTGGGGTGATGGATCGGCTTGTGGCAAAGACTGAGGCAATTTTCCCGACTCCTCTGCATTCCCATAGGCACGTAGCGTTTGACAGATTGGAAAGAGCTGCCACAATGGAGTCTGACACAGATGGTGTAATTAGAAAATGCGAACAGTGAGTGTGAAATTTATCTTTGATCAGAGCCTCCTTGCCAGATTGTCATCTATGTTAATATGATGATGTTTTTTTTTGGAGATGGATACAAAAAAAAAAAAAAGAGAGAGAGAAGCCTTGAGGAGACGCATCACCTCTCTGAATGCAAAGTTTCTTTTATATTCACCCGTATCACAGTAGAGGAAGGAAGTGAAAGAACTTGATACAATTATAATAAGTTGAGTGGTAAAATAGATATGGAAGATGACAGAATAATATCAAAAATTAATTTTAGCCCGGATACAAAAACATTGATTTTCTGTGCACGCATACGAATAAACCTGTGGATATAGAGGCTTAATATTAAACCAGGAGCAGAAACTAATTAAAATACGGAGCATGTAAATATGAGTGATACATATGCATATTCTGGAGCTAAAATATATTTCTACAGCTCATTTGTTTTCCGTTATGTCATGCCCATGTGCGGGAAGAGAATTCCTTATCAGATTGCTGTAACACTTGACTTAACACAGAGTGTGACCTGAATATTGATATGGATTTTAATGTAAAGACACATATCGCGCTGTCCGTCATGCACGCAATATTGTATTATTACACTATGCACAATATCAATATCTTGAGATGGTACAGAGTGTTAGGCCATCAACTTTATTAGAAGATAAAAATTGTAATTGTAAAAAGTGGTAATGTTATGATTATTACTTAACTACAACAATTTGGAGATATTGCAAGATCTTCTTGGTTGTCAAAGGCGAGTGATGAGCAAATATCTTCAAATTCGTTTTGGATTCAATTTGAGTCTGAATAAATTTGACTCAAATCAAAAGTGCTACAATTGCCCTGTAGAGTTGTGGATGACATTCTGGGGTCTAGGACTGTACCTAACTCATTTCAAAGTCTTCAACATAGTAATATGTATGGCTATGTGTAAACGCAAGGTGAACCATTGTCTTTAGAAACAAACTGCATTGTAGGAATTTTTACAATGATTCAGTTAGAATCATTTCTGTCATCTCTATCAAAGGTTTATGGTGGGTCTCATTCAGGCCAATGGAGGATTTGTAGTTTACACCGTACCTCATATTGTATCAATATAAGAAAACACATTTTGCATGGACACATTTATAAGTAGTTCATTGGTTTAAGACAACTGAAAACCTTCTTCATCAGGTGGCAAAATAAAACGGCTTCCCATTCCCATATTGCTGATGTGAAAGTGTAGCAATCAACTGTATATCTCCAAAAATGCATCCCCAATGCAAACAAGAGAACATGGAGCCTTATTACATGATATAGTAATGGATATTACTGGTAATGGTCAAAGCTTTCGTCCATCTCTTTAGGTAAAAATAAAATTATTACATACCAGACTGGGGAAAATTTATCATGATGGTAATTGAACATGATGGAATCAAAGTTCATGAAGTGGACATTGACAACTAATCAATTTCCCCTTAAATGGAGGTAAAATTAAAAAAGAAAATCATACTCATCTCATCCATTTGCATGCATCTTGATAGAAAATCCCGTGCGAAATCTCGTGCGCGGTCAGCATGATGACGTTATCACGCAATGAGAAGCAGCCGAATCGAAGTTTTGAGACCTTCGCTCATCTCTAGTGGTAATATTTGAAGTCAGTTTTGCTTGAATCTGTGTTGGCGAACTTTTCACCAAATTTATAAAATTACACAGGTTGTTAAATTTGGTGCATCTTTAAACCTAACACTTCACTTCTACGAATGTTACTCCAGTTTTTTTTTTTTTTTGTTTCTTTTTAACACCAACTCCCCTTCTGGGCTGAGTTTGTGACTTTTTTGAGACTTTTTAAAAAATATTGCAGCAAAAAATCTGGTTTGGGACTATTTACCAAAGCTAACTACACCCATTCCCTCCACTCAGTTTTCAAAACTGGAGTGAGTGGTGTGAAAATGCAAAAGGTGGCAATATTTTCACTCAAGTAATCTCAAAAAGTTGTAAAGCCCGATTTTGTGACTTTTTAAAGCCAGAATTCTAGATGGTATGATAAATTCCCTTCACTCCTCAATATCTTTTTTATTGCTCTATGAAACTATTAGAAAATGACGATATTAAAGGGGTTCTCCGGGAATTAAGAAAATGAATATACGGAAATATTACTTTATTATACATATATTCCCAAATACCTTGCATTAGTTATAATGGCTTGTTTTGTCTAGGGAGCAATAATTAGGAGAAACAAAATGGCCGCCATCCTATTAGTATAAACAAAACCTGTCCTAATCACACAGGAGGCAAGTTACTTCACAACACTGAGAGACAGAGCTGCCTTATCCTCCTCTCTGGATGAGATCCTGACTATAGTTTAATATGATGATATTTAGCCGAGTCTTGGGAATGTGGGAATGGAGTTCAAGAGGAGACATGAAGTACAGAAAAGGATGGACAGGACAGACTGTGGTCACGGAGACTGCAAGAGCTGCTGCTCATTACCCACATCTGCTCATGAACTTAATTCCTACAGAGATTCAGCTAAAGATCTTATCTGTATTCAAGATCATAATACCTGACAAGCAGAGCAGAGTGGAGGATGAGGCAACTCTTTATCTCAGTGTTGTGAAGTAACTTGTCCTCCTGTGTGATTAGGACAGGTTTTGTGTCTACTAATAGGACGGTGGCCATTTTGTTTTTCCAAATGAAAATTCCCCTTTAATAAATCTGAGTTCTTATTTTCTACCTTTATGAAGAGGAGGTCAGCAATTTGTCTCCCACTAGTTACTAAAATTTAGTCTCCAAACTTTGTATCTTATTTATGTAAGGGTTGAATAAATACAGTTATTCATAAACCTAAGACCTGACTAATCATGGAAAGGCAACACAAATCATCCACGCCGATTGTAGATGATTTTGTATCACCAGGCAAAAAAATCATTCACAATTCTACACATCCATTATCAATTAAACCATCATTCCCCCACCGTAAATATTGTTCTCAATCTCAGTAGTAAGATGTAATTGTGTTCAACTACTCTCACTGTAAAGAATTCTTTCCTATATTAATCTTTTGAACCACTCTCCCTCACATGCAACTGATTTCCCCTGGTTCTTTGAGCAGCTCTTTGAATGCATAATTGAATAAGTGTACCAGTATGCAGTATTAAGAAAACCTTCATTTTTATCCACTGGCCATTGCTAAAACATCAAGGGCATCTATAGAGTGGTTTAAACGTTTTTTTTATGTTTTTATTCTGCTCAATCCTATTAACATAATACATTTTCCCATCATTGATTCAGAGATCCTTACTTTTCAGCCTCCAGGTAATCAATACCAAGTACTGCCCTTAAAGGGAGTCTGTCGGCTCTGAAACACCCTCCAAACTAGAGTAAGCGGTGTATAGTGTAAGTGGAGCTGAGTCTGGTTATGTAATTTTTGTCTTCATACTCACTTACATTCTGACTATGTGCTCTGACAAATCAGCCGTAAAATGCATTGAGAGGATTCCTGTGCTCACTCACATAATGAAGAGGACTCAAAGAAGAATCCTGTCAATGCATTTTAGTGCTGGTTTGTGGGAGCACAGCGTCGGAATGGAAGTGAGTATGAAGATACAAATTACATAATCTGATTCAGCTTCGCTTACACTACACACCTCTTATTCTAGTTCAGGGGGTGTTTCGGAGCTGACGGGTTCCCTTTAAATGAAGAATGCCCACGGTGCTTGTGCATTGCCATGTCATTCTTCGATAAGTGTGCATTTTATTTGACAGAAAATCCTCCCGTTATTATTGTCACCTAATTATCAGCTAAACCCTTCCAGAAATTAATCTTAAACTGATATTTTAAATCTAACATTTGTTCACTAACCAAAATTCCTATTAGCATGATAGATTGTGCTAAAAAATTCCAATTGGTACTTGGAGTGACAAGGAAAAAAAAACTTGTCATAAGGTAAAATGCATATGTAATGTGTGCATAAATGGGTGAAATATTACAGTTAGGAACTTTGTGGCTGTAAATGTACATAATAAAGATGCTGCATGGTTATAATTTACAGCATCATATGCACCTTTAAGGCTGTGTTCACATTAATGTCATGGCTTCCATGTTTACAGAACCCATGATAGATATAACAGTTCCATTAAAATCTATCATTATCTACTGCGATCTATTTGATGGGCCATTAGTATTAGGCCCCATTCACACGACCGTGTGAATGGGGCCGTATCTATTCCGCAATAATGGAGCGGGGAGCCGCCGCACGGAGCTAGCTCCGTGCCACGGCTCCGATGAAGCATGTCCTATACTTGTCCGCACGCACAGACAAGTATAGGCATTTTGAATGGGGCAACCCGGCGTGTGTTCCAAGCATGCAGAGCACACGCCAGGCGGCCCCCGTATTATTGCGGGTCCGCAATAATGCGGACCCGCAGTAATACGGCCATCTGAATGGGGCCTTAGTCATATTCTGTTATGAGCCATAACTATCTGGTAGTTATTTTACCCCTTCCCCAATTGACCTATATTGGACTGTGAAGAATCCTAATTCCCATACCAGATTCCGGTCATTTGCATCTATTAGATACCCCCCCATCAGCTACTTCTTGGAAAATGTGGGGAGAGGCTCAGTGTAGTGCTGTTTTTTCTTGTAACACTATACACTTAGTGCGGGATATTTATAATCTGGGCACTTTTTTTCTGAAGTTTCAGTTGCAATTTGCCCAAATGTATCAAGTATCACACAATGTTTAGTAAATTTGGTGCACTTTTATGTCTAACACTTATGTCTTGAGATGTTGCACCAGATTCTACAACACTCATTTACTGGCGTAAAAATTGCAACAATATTTGCGATTGTTTAAACAGTAGCACTTGATAAATCTGACTTAAATCAGGGAGGCTAACCATGCCCACTTTCCACCCAACCTTTCCAAACTGGAGTCAATGTTGTAAAAATGTTGCAAAATGTTTTTACCAATTAACCAAAAAAGTTGCAAAACCCTGTTTTCAACTTTTTGAAGTCCGAATTCCAGAATATAGAGTTTGTTAAACTCTACCCATTCATTTTAGGGAATGTAAGGCCTGTTTCACACTGCAGCATAGTTCAGGTAGGCTGTCCCAGCAGACAACAACCTGCCAGAGTTATCTGTATCTGGCATTGCCGGATATTACCAGAATGCCCACCAGCCCAAATACCTGGAACAGTTTGTCAGAACTATGCTGGCCTTGTGAAAGACGCCTAAGTGGTTCTGAAAGAAACTCGTCACTCCAAATTTTAATGTAAGGAAGGGGTCTCCAGACTGTAAATATTGCTAATCTCTTCATTATATGTAGGTCATTTATGTTGTTATGCTTTTCTGTTCTTTCTGTAATCTTTCTTCTTGCAATACTTCTCTTGGCCTCCTCCCACAGTATTACTTGGTGTTTTATAAGTAGTTTTCCTTTTTATGAATTATCTTTGAGTTTTCTTTCCTACAGTATGTTACCTATCAAGTACATTTTTATTTGTCTTAGAGATGAGAGAATCAAAAGTCGACCAGAATTTTTTTTTAATTGTATTCATCAAAATTAGAATTTCTTGAGAAAATATTCGGCCAGATTTCAATTGTAAAGAGGAAGGGACGAAGCGATAGAGAAAAAGAGAGAGAGATTTTCACAAAAGAGAGAGTTATTCACAATGCAATACTTTTGATTCGGGTAGAAATTATTCGTACACGAATTGAATCTTATGGTCGCTCCGGACAAATCAGACAAAAATCGAGTTTTTAAAGAATACACTCATCTCTATTCTTAATGATGACAATATAACTTTTGATTAGTTTGTGTACTGCCCTGTATACTCCCAGCCTTTACCTCACTGTAAGCCAAAAAGAATGTTTTTCTCATGGTGTGGTCCATGCATCCCATGGAGGAAAATCAGAAGAATGGCAGGACACATTTTACGGACAGCTGACCATCAATTACATTGATACCTGCTGAATTAAATTTTGGTGAAGGTGTGAAAGTGCACCTTATTAGTAGAACAACACGACACATTTTATGGACAGCTGGCCAGAAGAACAAATGCCATATAGAAGAATGAAATAATCCTCCTCCTCCAATGTCACCTCCTCAGCACCCTGATCAACACACCATAATTATCACACAGTTGTTACCCTCCCTACCACTTTTATAAGACTGTGCTATGTCATCAGGAGCTCTTGACCCTCCTCCCCATTCCATCCTTTGAAATGCCACTGTCACCATAGCCAACACTGTTCCTACCTCTGCCACAGTGGCTACAAGTGCCAATACTACTACTACCACCATCACCACAACCAACACCTCCTATTCAAGCAGTCTAAACACTGAATATCTTACATAGTGTATGGGGCATTATCGCCTCTTCATAGGAAAAAAGAAGGAAGATGCCCCACTAGGAGGGGGGAGTGAAGATAGAGTTGACGCAAGTGAATGGCTTCTCACATGCTGACTCGCAGATGACGAGGCACAGGTCTTTTGTTTTCCCCTCTTTCATTTACCATTTTATTATGATGTCTATAAATTAAAAGTCACAGGTTTAGTACAAAGATTATTAAATGGTATCAAAATATAAAGTGTTTTTTTTCTGTAATTTACAGACTAAGGAGCAATTTAACATCCCTCCCCTTCAACAAACACACTCCACACTGGTATTGACATTTCCCAATGGTATACTAACAAAATACAATACTAAACCTGCACGGTATATGGACCTAATACAATGTGTTGATGGTATATTGTATATTAATGCAGTACAATGAGTTAAGTAAAACGACACAGTATATTGTTGCAATGTAGTTCATTAACTTAAACTACACGTTATATTGATGGAATACAATGTGTTGTATGAAACTGGTATATTAAGGCAGTACAATGTGTTATCTAAAACTTCATGATGTATTGGATGCAATACAATGTGTTAACTAAAACCACACAGTGTATTAACCTAATGCAATAAGTTGAATGAAAGTGTATATTGATGCAGTACAATTCGTTAACTAAAACTGGCTTCTAAGCAAGCTTCTAAAATCCTGCCCTCTGATTAGCTCACAGTCTGCCTGTCAGCCTCAGTGCCAATCAGAGCAAGCCCCCTGCCTCCCAGAGTCACGTGATATTCCATCTTCATCCGTTCTGCCCTGTTTCCTGCTAATTTTAAAATTTTGTGTGATTGGTCCAAAGTGAATTGCCAATAACTTTAAAGGGGTCAGGGGTAGAAATGAGTGAACTGATTCTAAATGAATCCAAACACAAGCAGGCTCAGATCGATTGAGTGTGAATGTGTTCTAAATGTGGAACCTCTGCCAAACACCACTAAAGGTGGCTTATCTCCCTCAAGAACAAAACAGTCAGGCATGTTGAAATCCACCAGACCTGGTCCTTCTTCAACTGACACCCACCATTGTGGTAAGTATATTCCGATACCCTCACATATATTAGATGGTCACCCGATCCTGCCAAAATCAGTGAATTTTGTCCAGTATTAATCTCATGTGTATGGCCATTTTTACTGAAGTCGTATTACTGAAGAGTATTCTAACGATGCAAAGGCTGAATTTCGGCATTAAAGAGGACCTTTCATGCTTTTATTTTACAGTAGCTAAATACCTTTACTGGGAGGGTACCCCCCGCTGATGCTGCCACCCGTGACCGTTCTTCAAAATAGCGCTCCTGCGCCCTGCTGCGCCCCTGTATTTTTCCCGCTCAGTATGCTAATACTGAGCATCGGTACAGGGAGGAGGAGACGCCCGGGTTTCTCAATGGGCGTCTCCTTCTCCCTGGCTGTGCCGCGATCCAATCACATCGGGGAGCGTCACAGCCAAGGAGATTTTTTCTCCCTGGATGTGACGCTCTCCAATGTGATTGGATCGAGGCACAGCCAGGGAGAAGGAGACGCCCATTGAGAAACCCTGGCATCTCCTCCTCCCTGTTCCAATGCTCAGTATTAACATACTGAGCGGGAAAAATACAGGGGGGCACAGCGGGGCGCAGGAGCGCTATTTTGAAGAACGGTCACGGGTGGCAGCATCAGCGGGGGGTACCCTCCCAGTAAAGGTATTTAGCTACTGTAGAATAAAAGCATGAAAGGTCCTCTTTAAGCAGAATCTCAAGGCTCGCCACACACTTCTCACTAGAGCTGTTCTAATCCTTCGGAAGAGAATCCTTTAAAATGTAATTGTGTTAGCTAAGGTTAGTCAATTGCAAATTCTGATTTGAAGTACCAGAAGTCGGGAGAAATTAAACCTTTGATCTGTACATCAAGGAAAAAAAATGATTATCCAATTTCCCTAGTTCCCCTGGAGTCACAGTTAAAGGGCTCGTATACATGGTATTAATTTTCAAGAAGGTAAATTAGCATAATTAATGGCTCGCCATATTTGGGGGTAATACTGTATGTAATTAACATCAGATAGTTCTGTTTTACCACCTGCCCCCAGATTTCATTGTTTTGCAATGTATGAACTGTACAGGAGGAAATTTTCTCCTTTGCTGCACCGAGCTAAAAGCAGCTTCCTTCATCAGAATAAGCCATTAGCTGTAATGGCATGTAGGTGTAATGGAATGTGCTTGAAACATCTGTGCTGAGAACAGGGGAGAAATTGCTGCATGCAGTCGTAGGCCTTTGGGAGCTTGATTAAGGATTGCTTCAGAGAACTTGAGATCAAGCCTGGGATACAAAATAACAGGAGAAAGAAAAATACCGCTAATAGATTTACGCTTGCACTGTAGGGAGAACAAAGAAATTTTTTTTAAGTTACTTTTTATGGTTCTTATATTGCATCACTCTCTGTTGGGTTTTCACTGATTGAAATATTAAGTAAAAACAAGAGTTACAAGGCAAATATCATTACAGCCGCTTTAAAATACAGCTGCTCCTGTAAAGTGCCGTTTAGGCTGCGTGCACATCACCATTTCGTTTTCCGTTCTTCTGATCCATCAGAAGAACAGGACACAACAAATTAAAAAAAGGTCCGGTATTTTAAGCATCTGTTATGTTCAGTTATGCACATTTTGCATCCATTTTAGCCATTTCCATTTGAGATCTGTTATTTTAAGTGAAAAAAATTATTTGTGTAACAGATGATTAAAATACAGGATCCATTTTTTTTTACATTGTTTTCTGTTCTTCTGATGGATCAGAAGAACTGAAAACGAAATGGTGATGTGAACCCAGCCTTACTTGTAAATGTCTTGAATTCAACCTCATCATCTGCATTGTACACCCTACTGCTGTGTTTCCCAACTATATTTCTACAGTTTCTGCTATAGTACATATCAATTAGTGTATCTGAGCTTATTGTGCACAGTACTAAAGACCTACTATAGCATATGATCTTTTTGGCTAGGTCAGGGATCATAGTATGCATGTGTATTATATTCTGAAGGAAGTGCTCCAGGTGTATGTGGGCCATTGGATGGACAAGCACAGAGAATATTTACTGAGTTCAATATATTTTTTTTCTGATTTTATATTGATGATGTATATAAATCTCAAATATTTACTGCCTAATCTTTGATTTTGCTATACTAGAGTACTATACTATACTACTATACTAGCATACACAGCCTGTTCAGTAATCTCACAAGAGCAGCTCATCTTCTTCCTGGCTGTGAAAAGGTCCACAGCGACTGGACAACATCAGAGCCAGTGAGAAAGAGATGGCCCCACTAAGAAAAGCAGAGGTCTTCTCCTCCCTGTATCAGTGCTAGTAATTAGGATATTCGGCATGATAACAGAGCAGGGGAGGATCATTGTGGCGCAATTGAGAGGCCAAATTGTTTTTAAAAAAATAGCGCAATGGCATCTGCTCAAGATGGATTACAGTATAAGCCTTGATTTCAGAAAAAAATCCAATAATAGGTCCTCTTTAAAGATGGCGCCCTTTGCGCTCTGGAGTCGGTGCCTACTTGTACTGTTGAGGTCGGGGTGGGGTTAAATGGCCTGTTTTTTTACCACCAGCAGTCATGAGTTTACCCATACACCATGGGGAAGATTTATCATATCTTCACTTCAGAATTTTCGGCAAAAATTTTTGGACTTTTTACAGTTTTTACCCCCCCCACTTCAGTTTTGAAATATGGGTTGAAAAGAGGATGTGGTTAGGTATATTAATCTGGATTTTTCATTGAGACCTTTTAAAAAGTTGCAAAAAAAAGTTTCAGGAAAGGCAAAATCTACTGTATAACTATGAAGGTGACTCTGCATGCATTATGGAAACATTTCAAGGATTATACATTTTTTTTTAAAGGGGTTGTCCAGTATTTTTTTCAATACTCTCCCCCACCCGTGGTATCTGTGAAGAGATCTACTGTATACTTATCTTCCCTCCACCTTTCTGTGGCTCCTGTGCCTTCCAGTTACTGCCGCTTGGAAAAAACGGCACCTCTGAGACCAGTCATTAGCTGCAGCAGAGCACGTAACACTATCTGTGCGGAAGTTGACAGGGATTGAAAGTGACTGACATCCCGGGAGCAACATAGCTGTAAGAGAGCGAATAGGAGCATATAAGTATAGATCGCGTCACATGTATTGCTTGAGGGGAATTTAAAGGAACAATCCTGGGCAACCCTTTAAGGATTAGATTTTAAAAAACTTTTTAGGTGAACTGTGAATTATTTCATATTTTAAAAATAATGAGCTATGCTTGGTTATTAACACATTTACGGCTTTTTCTTTTCTTTTTTTATAAGGCACACATCTGTCTTTTTTGTCTCTCCTGCCTTTTCAGTTGCACTTTATGTTTATGTTTAGCTGCAGGAAACTCTGGTTTTGTTTGCACACATTTATATAGGGAAAATTAGAAATAACAAAGCCTACAGCATAATAGGAATGATCAAACTAATAAACGGTGCTGGCTTCTCCTGTTTGGCGATTACATTGGAGGAAATTAACCCCTTGCTGGCTTAGAGGGGCCCAAAAGAGTATTTGCATTCTATGTACACAATGGTTTGATTAAGAGGAGAAAATATCGAGCAAATTTTGCCAAAGAAATAGTTGAAAGACCTCATTAACGGGGGAAACAAGCCTTTAACTATTTGGCAGCCATTTGATCTCTCGATAAACATGCTGTTTAATACTGAATAACAACAAATGATTGTGCACTTAAGCACTCAACTCCTCCCATGTTGGACCATTGCCAGAAATTACGTTGTTTGCTGAAATGTAAAAAAAAAAAAAAAAAAAAGAGTAAGCGTAATAAAAGAAGGGAAAAACAAACAAAAAAACAATCTGATGGTGCCCTCCTTGTTTACTGCAGAAAGCACCTGCTGTTTAGGTTGGGGAAAAAATACAAAAATAAAAAAGTGGTATCACTTGTTCCTAAAAAAGATTTTCTGGGCTTTGAGCCAATGGTTCAACGTGCTAATGGTGCACTGCAAATAGTAACAATGCAAAATGTAGAAAAATAATACAATATATGGGATTTTAATGTCTATACAAGTACAGCATGTATTTCCTGAATTTCTTATTTCGAAGCTCTGAGAATTGGGTCTGATGAACGGGGTTTGAGAAATCTGCCCACCTTAAGTCTTCACATTTAACCTAACAGTAAGCCTATAAATAATTGAACAGAATTTGCTGCCGGAATTCGTATTTATGAGGTCAATGTACAATGATGTGGGTTTAAATGGCAAGTTGCAGAAAATGATTACCCATTTGAAAAAAAAAAAGACAAATTGGCTTGCCCCCTTTTTTTTTGAATTGGAAATGAGATTGTACAATTAGAGTGCCACTTATAAGCAGCTTTCAGATGAAAGGCAGGGCAAAATACAGATGTAGCATAAAATAGTACTGGCTGGCACAGAGCCAGAGAAAAATAACATATTCCCTTCACTAAAATTACTCCATTGCCATCTGGAAGTGTATAGATCCCACACAACTGTGTGTCCTGAATGCGGCGTATGAGATGCAGATGAAAAGGAACAGCGTGAATAGGAACATGGATTACTTTTTTTAAAAAACATCTGGATATCTAAAGTATATATATATATATATATATATATATATATATATATATATATATTAGAGATGAGTGAGCACTAAAATGCTCGGGTGCTCGTTATTCGAGTCGAACTTTTCCCGATGCTCGGGTGCTCGTTTCGAATAACGAACCCCATTGAAGTCAATGGGAGACTCGAGCATTTTTTTTGCAGGGGACCAAGGCTCTGCCTAGGGAAGGCTGGGTGAAAACCTGGAAACCTCAGAAAATGATGGAAACACCACGGAAATGGACAGGAAACAGCAGGGGCAGCATGCATGGATGCCTCTGAGTCTGCCTAATTCCACCATTACCCCAAATTCTCCTAGTGGGGCATGTGTGGTATCGATTCTTCTCAGTTTAAAATCGTATACGTCCCCTATCTTGGGACCATATATTTCATGGATTTTTCGAACACGGAAAAGGAAAAAGAGCTTGCTCTGGCCAGGGGAGTGTCTTTTCTACTGCAGCTAAGGGGACGTGTCCATGCTCTGCCTATCACAGGTCAGGAGGCAATTAAAAGAAGAACCATAAAAAAATCAGTACAATATCTAATACGTCCCCTATCCGGGTAAATTGTTTGGAGAGAGGGCCTGTAGGTGGGGGGCAGGCTGGTGGGAAGGAGGTTGAGCTGGAAGAGCCAGAGGAGTGCCCCCTGGGGTAGCGTGTGTGGTGGTGACAACAGCCAGATGGATTTGGAAAAACTGTAGCATCAACCGGTACGGTATGTATTCTTCTCAGTTTAATACCGTATACGTCCCCTATCTTGGGACCATATATTTCATGGATTTTTCGAACACGGAAAAGGAAAAAGAGCTTGCTCTGGCCAGGGGAGTGTCTTTTCTACTGCAGCTAAGGGGACGTGTCCATGCTCTGCCTAACACAGGTCAGGAGGCAATTAAAAGAGGAACAAACAAAAATCAGTATAATATCTAATACGTCCCCTATCCGGGTTAATTGTTTGGAGAAAGGGCCTGTAGGTGGGGGGCAGGCTGGTGGGAAGGAGGTTGAGCTGGAAGAGCCAGAGGAGTGCCCCCTGGGCTAGCGTGTGTGGTGGTGACAACACCCGGATGGATTTGGAAAAACTGTAGCATCAACCGGTACGGTATGCATTCTTCTGAGTTTAATACCGTATACGGCACCTATCCGGAAAAATAGTTTGGAGAGAGAGAAAGATAGGAAAAAGATGTAAATTGTTTGGAGAGAGGGCCTGTAGGTGGGGGGGGGGCAGGCTGGGGGGAAGGAGGTTGAGCTGGAAGAGCCAGAGGAGTGCCCCCTGGGCTAGCGTGTGTGGTGGTGACAACAGCCGGATGTAGTTAGAATGACAACGCAGGACCCCAACTTAAAAATTTAGCATCAACCGGTACAATTGTCAATTATGAGCTCGATCAAGTGTGGCATGACTTTTTAGATGGAGATTGCATGTGGTCACGTACTCCCTGGAACCCCATAGTCACCCCTTCTCTTATATGCTAGCCCAGAACAATCTCTGCCCCAATTCGCAAGACCTTTTGCAGTCTCAGTGTGCTGACAGTGGGGATTTACCAGTGTTGTCTGAGGAGGTGGTGGACAATGGCGAGACACAGGTATCAGGGGTGAGGTAGTTGTATGGGAAGCAAGTTACAGTGGGGACTCCTTGGGGGGACTTTCTCATGATGGGACAGATTCAACTTGGATGGATCAGGCACAGGAACAGATCAATTTTTTTTGTGTTTATTTAACTTTTATTTAACACAAATAACCACAGAGATATTTATTCGTTATCTTTGCTGCGCAGTCTGGAGTTGAGGTTCGTCACTTTGATGGCGAGCTGTGCCGCTCTCTCCACAATGGTCTTTAGGTTCTTTGAGGAGACGTTGTGGGCGATTTCTGCACAGAAGAACTTGTTGCTCATCAACAGAACCTCGAGCTCCTTGACATTGTGGACCAGGAATTTGCGGAACCCTGTGGGCAGCATGTGTTTGTTCTTCTTGTTGCTACCGTACCCAATGTTGGGCAATATAGATACGCAGGTAATATTATTTTTGACACCTATCCCAAAAAGAAATTTGCGCAGTTTGCGCAAATAAAACTGGAAACTGGAACTGGAGAGAGGGCCTGTAGGTGGACCTCCGGAAAAATTGTTTGGAGAGAGGGCCTGTAGGTGGACCTCCGGAAAAATTATTTGGAGAGAGGGCCTGTAAGTGGACCTCCGGAAAAATTGTTTGGAGAGAGGGCCTGTAGGTGGACCTCCGGAAAAATTGTTTGGAGAGAGGGCCTGTAGGTGGACCTCCGGAAAAATTATTTGGAGAGAGGGCCTGTAAGTGGACCTCCGGAAAAATTGTTTGGAGAGAGGGCCTGTAGGTGGACATCCGGAAAAATTGTTTGGAGAATGGGCCTGTAGGTGGACCTCAAGAAAAATTGTTTGGAGAGAGGGCCTGTAGGAGGACCTCCGGAAAAATTGTTTGGAGAGAGGGTCTGTAGGTGGACTTCCGGAAAAATTGTTTGGAGAGAGGGCCTGTAGGTGGACCTCCGGAAAAATTGTTTGGAGAGAGGGCCTGTAGGTGGACCTCCAGAAAAATTGTTTGGAGAGAGGGCCTGTAGGTTGACCTCCGGAAAAATTGTTTGGAGAATGGGCCTGTAGGTGGACCTCAAGAAAAATTGTTTGGAGAGAGGGCCTGTAGGTGGACCTCCAGAAAAATTGTTTGGAGAGAGGGCCTGTAGGTGGACCTCCGGAAAAATTGTTTGGAGAGAGGGCCTGTAGGTGGACCTCCGGAAAAATTGTTTGAAGAGAGGGCCTGTAGGGGGGCCCTCCTGAAAAATTGTGGTAAAAGAGTGCCAGTTGGACCTCTAAAAAATGGCGTTTTTTAGTCAGCGTTAGGCAAAGACGACATGGAGGAGGAGGAGTAGGAGGAGTAGAGAAGAGGAATCAGATACATAAGTAATGTTAATCTTTAGCTGCTTTCCCCCGGCGGAGATTTGAATTCCGGTGAAATCCAGGCTTTGTTCATTTTAATAAGCGTCAGCCTGTCAGCGCTGTCAGTTGACAGGCGTGTACGCTTATCGGTGATGATGCCACCAGCTACACTGAATACCCGCTCTGACAGCACGCTAACGGCAGGGCAGGCCAGCACCTCCAAGGCGTACAGTGCCAGTTCAGGCCACGTGTCCAGCTTTGAAACCCAGTAGTTGTATGGAGCAGAGTGATCGCTATGGACGTTGGTATGGTTAGCTAGGTACTCCCTCACCATCTTTCTGTACAGCTCCCCCCTACTCTGCCTAGACTGGGGACAGGTGACAGTGTCTTGCTGGGGTGACATAAAACTGGCAAAGGCCTTGGAGAGCGTTCCCCTGCCAGTGCTGGACAAGCTGCCTGCTCGCCTACTCTCCCCCGCTACTTGGCCCACAGAACCATGCCCTCTGCCTCTAGCGGCGTCAGATGGGAAGAATTGTTTCAGCTTGTGCACCAGGGCCTGTTGATATCTATTCACTCTCATACTCCTTTCCTCTGCAGGGATGAGAGTGGAAAGGTTCTGCTTGTACCGTGGGTCCAGGAGAGTGAACACCCAGTAATCGGTGTTTGAAAAAATGCTTCTAACGCGAGGGTCACGGGATAGGCAGCCTAACATGAAGTCTGCCATGTGTGCCAGAGTCCCAACACGCAAGAATTCCCTCTGTCACTGGCCTGACTCTCCATTTCCTCCTCCTCCTTCTTCAAGTCCTCCTCTTCAGCCCATACACGCTCAAGAGTTAAGGACTGAGCACTGGTACCCACTACTGTCTCGCCGACATTCTCCTCCTCCTCCTCCTCATCCCCCTCCTCCGATACGCGCTGAGAAAAAGACCGGAGGGTGCTCTGGCTATCAAGCGACGTATCTTCCTCCACCGTCTCTTGTGACAAGCGCAAAGCATCCGACTTGATGCTGAGCAGTGAGTTTTTCAACAGGCAAAGCAGCGGGATGGTGAGGCTGATAATGGCGGCATCGCCGCTGACCATCTGTGTTGACTCCTCAAAGTTGCTCAACACCTGGCAGATATCAGACATCCACGTCCACTCCTCATTGTAGACTTGAGGAATCTGACTGACCTGACTACCAGTTCTGGTGGAAGTTGACATCTGGCAGTCTACAATCGCTCTGCGCTGCTGGTAAACTCTGGATAACATGTTTAATGTCGAATTCCATCTCGTGGGCACGTCGCACAACAGTCGGTGAGCGGGCAGTTGTAGGCGGCGCTGCGCTGCCCTGAGAGTGGCAGCATCTGTGGTCGACTTGCGGAAATGCGCACAGATGCGGCGCACCTTGGTGAGCAAATCAGACAGATTGGGGTATGTCTTGAGGAACCGCTGAACTATGAGATTGAACACGTGGGCCAGGCATGGCACATGTGTCAGTCTGCCGAGTTGCAGAGCCGCCACCAGGTTACGCCCGTTGTCACACACAACCATGCCTGGCTTGAGGTTCAGCGGTGCCAGCCACACATCGGTCTGCGCCGTGATGCCCTGTAACAGCTCTTGGGCGGTGTGCCTTTTGTCACCTAAGCTCAGCAGTTTGAGCACCGCCTGCTGGCGCTTACCCACGGCACTGCTGCTGCGCCTAGAGCTACCGACTGAAGGCGCCGTGCCCACGGATGGTAATTCGGTGGAGGAGGAGGAGGAGGGGTCGGAGGAGGAGGAGGCATAGTACGTCTGAGAGACCGTGACCGAGGTAGGCCCCGCAATCCTCGGTGTGGGCAGTACATGAGCGGCCCCAGGGTCAGTCTCGGTCCCAGCCTCCACCAAGTTAACCCAATGTGCCGTCAGTGAGATATAGTGTCCCTGCCCGGCAGCACTTGTCCACGTGTCCGTGGTTAGGTGGACCTTCTCAGAAACAGCGTTGGTCAGGGCACGGATGATGTTCTGTGACACGTGCTGGTGTAGGGCTGGGACGGCACATCGGGAAAAATAGTGGCGGCTGGGGACCGAATACCGAGGGGCAGCCACCGCCATGAGATTGCGAAAGGCCTCGGTCTCTACCAGCCTATAGGGCAGCATCTCCAGGCTAAGCAATTTGGAGATGTGGACGTTGAGGGCTTGGGCATGTGGGTGGGTGGAACTGTATTTCCTCTTGCGCTCCAGCGTCTGCTGTAAAGACAGCTGAACGCTGCGCTGGGACACATTGGTGGACACTGTGGAGGATCGTGGAGGCGAAGGTGTGGTTTTCCGGCGGGAGGCGCTCGTGCCGGGTCCTGGGCAGGGGGTTGACTAGCAGAGGCAGCGAGTGACGCATGGGGTTGACTAGCAGAGGCAGCGAGTGACACAGGGGAAGGAGCAGTGGTGTGACCCGCAGGAGGTGGTGAACGGCCTTGGTTCCATTGAGTGGGGTGTTTAGCACTCATATGCCTGCGCATGCTGGTGGTGGTTAGGCTAGTAGTGGTGGCACCCCTGCTGATCCTGGTGTGGCACAGGTTGCACACCACAGTCCGTCGGTCATCCTCACTTTCTTTAAAGAACCTCCAGACTTGCGAACATCTAGGCCTCGCCACGGGAGCTTCACTATGTGAAACAGTTGCTGCTGATGCACCAGCTCTGGCCCTGCTTCTCCCTCTGGCCACACCACTGCCTCTTACAACCTGTTCTGGTGCAGCACTCGCCTCCGCCTCAGAAGCACTGTCTTCACTCGGCTTATCAACCCAGCTTGGGTCAGTCACCTCGTCATCCTCCGATTCCTCAGTCTGCTCCCCCCTCGGACTTCCTGCCCTGACAACAACTTCACCACTGTCTGACAACCGTGTCTCCTCATCGTCCGACACCTCTTTACAAACTTCTTCCACTAACTCAACATTGTCATCATCATCATCATCATCACCCACAGACTGCGACAGTTGGAAAACTTGGGCATCGGGAAGGAGGTCAGCAGCAACCTGAGAAGTGGTTTGTGACTCTGGGAAGGGTCCAGAAAACAGTTCCTGAGAGTATGCCGGATCGCATTCCAAATTTTCCTGGGAGGGGGCAGACTGGGGGGAAGGAGGTTGAGGTGGAGGAGCCAGAGGAGTGCTCCCTTGGGTAACGTGGGTGGACTGCGTGGAAGACTGACTGGTGGACAAATTACTTGAAGCATTGTCCGCAATCCACGACATCAGCTGTTCGCACTGTTGTGGTTTCAACAGTCCTCTACCACGTGTCCCTGTAAGTTCAGACATGAAGCTAGGGAGTGTAGCTCTGCGGCGTTCCCCTGCTCCCTCATCAGCAGGTACTGTCTCACCCTGCCCAGGACCACGGCCTCTGCCCCCTGCAGTAATTGAATGCCCACGCCACGCCTCGTCCTCGACCCTTAGCCCTGGGGTTCAACATTTTCTGTATATAAGTGTATTATATAAAAAATAAAAAATAAATGGCCTGGTGTACTGAAACCCACAAACTTGTTCAGTCTGGTTTAATTAAGTGACGTACAGAAAGTGTCACATGGACAGAAAATACGGATTGGCGTGAGTGGACAGCTGAACTGTGACACACAGAATGGTTCCACGCAGCTGTGTAAAATGGATTTGTATCACTTGAGCTAAACAACAAAAAAAACTATTTTTTTTTATATATTTTTATATTTTTTTTTTTTTTGTTTTTTTGGAACGTACGGCAGAAACTATGGTAGGACTGACTGACACCCTTTGACGGTGGCTATTTTAGTCTGCGACCAGAAATGTCGCACAGAGATTTTTGGGATCAAAGCATTAACGGACAGAGCAAAACTTGGTTGTATTAAGTGACGTACAGAAAGTGTCACCTGGACAGAAATACGGATGGGGTGACAGCTGAACTGTGACACACAGAATGGTTCCACACTGCTGTGAAATGGATTTGTATCACTGAGCTAAAACAACAAAAAAAA
>ONZH01025763.1:0-70792 GCA_900303285.1 Rhinella marina
GTTTTTTGACCCCACATCAGCTTCCATCCCTTCTTCCCTGTCAAGGAGAGCACCGGTGCTGGCAGTCAGAGAATGTTTCCAGAGTTATCCAATATGGACATTATTTGAGCTTTCTTCTTAATCATTGATTTTTTCTGTTGTGACAC
The DNA here is from genome assembly GCA_900303285.1 of Rhinella marina. NCBI lineage: Eukaryota > Metazoa > Chordata > Amphibia > Anura > Bufonidae > Rhinella > Rhinella marina. Next base: position 147 of record ONZH01025763.1, read on the forward strand.
AGATGTAGTTTTTTATGTAATTTTCTGTGGTTTATTATCTTTTATCTTTTAGCACAAAAAGAATGTTATAATCATTTTTTTCTTTAATGGTTGGAATTCATAACCTGTAAATGTGTGAAAAGATGATCTTGAAGAAAAACGCACGATGTCTTCAGTGTTAGTGCGCCGTTACATGCTTAGTTAATCTTAACAAGGAAGTGTAATTAGCGCTGCATTAAGCCGAGGAGTGTGACAGCATGGCGATCAAGAATTGTGTTATTGACACTTTAATTCAAGGAAAAGTTCTCTACCTGACTTCTGTGTAATTCAGGGAAGACGCATACGCATGTTGCTGAGCTGGGACCAGCAGATGACGTCTTACATAACAGATAATTAACACTTGTACATAGTGTCAGATGCCCCCAGCAGAGGCGGAGCAGCACTCCATTGTCTCCGCTTGTTCATGTCATGTCCTCGATAATCACACTGATTTTTTTCCCTTTGATTGATCATTTTTGCCTTGTTAATAAGATTGTATAATTCTGTTATGCAAAATACACTTGGGATTAGAGATGAGCGAATCATCCAAAATTTGCTTCGCTGAATATTCGTTGAACTTTTCATAAGATTCGTATAGTCTATGAATCTATTTGACGAATCTGCGTACAAATCATACGTTATTATGTGGTGTTTTGCGAACATTCGCGCACTAATAACGAACGTTCAGTTTTAAAAGGTACACAACTTCTTTGAACACGTACGTATGAGCGTACAAATTGTGTATGAAAATGACGGGCTTTGCTGAAGAGGAATGGTGGAGCAGGAGGAACGCTCTGAGTCTAACCCTTGGCTACATATGGACACTGTATCAGCAGATGACAGCAGATCATCCGGCTGAGACTGAGATGAGTGTGCCATCCACTCCACTACCTCATCCACTTTCTCCTCCACTACAATTTTGCGCCTTGGTGGGTTAGCCTGGTGGAACACCGGCCAAGTATTGCGAATACTACTAGTAGAAGCTCCGGCTACAGCTCCTTTGGCACTTCAGCCCTGTGCCACCTTCTCCGTTTTTAGAGCTCAAGGTCTGGCTGGAACTGGACCTCTTTTGCTTATCCATGCCAGACATTTTCACTTCACTCTGTGGCCCTGCAGCTGGTCTTTGTCTCTGTATCTCCCTGTCTCTCTCCCTGTCTCTCTCCCTATCTCTCTCCCTGTCTCTCTCTCCCTGCCTGATTAATTACTAGCCCTGCACTGGCCCTGCACTTGCCCTGCAGTATCCCTGATGTGTAATATGGATTTCCTGAACAATTACACCCCAATTTTAACAACACAAGTCTCTGTCTCTCAGAACTTCACACACAGTGCTTCTGCTCATCTCAGGAGTCGCAGCACAACTGATGCGTCACTGGCTGACTGAGCCTGAGCCAATCAAAGCAAGCCCTGCCCACTAGGTCAGGTGACCACTTTCTTCCTGGGCTTTTGCCGAACGAATAACGAACAGTAAAAGTTTGCTAATTAATTGAATTCATACGCATTAGCGTATAGAATAACTTATACGTAGCATTAGCGTACAATTTTTCGGACAAGTACGTAGCGAATGCGTAGAAAGCCTTAAGAACATTTTCAAATCTAACGGAGCAAATCTCAAAAAATTCGGATTCGCTTGGAAAATTTCCAAGATTCGTATCGAATCTACGAAGCGGCGAATAGATTCGTTCATCTCTTCCTAGGATCATGATTAGGGTTGAGCAAATTGAAGTATCCAAAGTGGACTTCGATCCGAATTTCATGGAGAATTCTATTTGCCATGAAGCCAAATTTCCTCTTCCTTTGTGGTAATGAATCTTTTTTCCCTGAAATGGTGGTAAAAAAAAAGAAAAACATACTCACCTCATCCATCTGAGTGTGAGGCGACCATGGCCATCTTGATTGAAGATCCTGTGCAAAATCACATGTGTGGTGATGTTACCACGATGGAATTCACACGGGATCTCTAATCGAGATGTCCGTGGCTGCTTCTTTGTGCTCAAATGGCCCCTGAAAGCCCTCACTATTATTCTCAGATGCTGTGATCAGCGATGAACACGGCATCCAGGGGGCTCAATGATGGGGGGAAGCACAATCGCCGTCTGTCATTACACCCGCTACTTACAAAGAAATGCACCTTGCAATGAAGTAATTTGTCACAAAAAAAAATTTGTATGTGAAGTTCGGCGAAGCAGCCAAGTCAAATTTTTGAAAAATTCATTAGAAGCCTTGTGTGGTAGGTTGGATTCATATAACATTAAAGAGTCAATACCACCATCGCCCCCACCCTAATAACAGATCCCAGAAACATGTGGACATGAAAAAATGGTAAAAATTGGGCAAATTCTTCTCAGAAAGGAGAATTCATTGAAGAAATTGATTCATGAAGACATTGTAGAGGTCGGTCACCTACCTGTGAGTTTATATACAGACTCACTCCATAAGAATGTCTTATACACTGAGGATTTGGAGCCGCCCATTACAGGTGAGTAGCCGCAAAGACCTAGTTTACATTGATTTTTTTTCCCAGGGAGCATTGTCTGGCCGATAAGATTACCAACTTGGTGGTCTTCACAGGGAGACACTTCAATCCTTCAAACCCTTCTCTCCCTGCTCTGCACTGAAGAGGGGAAAAAAACCAAAACAACTGTTGGGTTGGGTCCCTTTTCCTTTGGAATAAGATTTTCATTTGGCTTATATCCTACTCAAGACCTGTTCAGAGTTCAGACATTGACTCATAGAGAAGCTGTCCCACCTGGCACTAGAAAGTCAATTTTCCTTCTTCCTAGAGAAAACCTATTTGCACCCCCTTTTCCCAGAAAGAATTGAGTGGCCTAGAAAACACCCTACACCTTGGTGGTTTCCACAAGGAGAAATGTTATTTTTCCAGACCACTATGTGCTTGGTGGTCTACACAAGGAGAATTTTTATTTCTCCAGACCCACATTAAATGTTTTTCAACCCCCCAAACCAGTAGCCTGCTCTGCACTGAAGAGGGGCAAAAACTCAGCAACATTGGTATTCCAATGGGTCTCTTTTTCTTTACAGTGAAGTTTTACATCCTAGTCAAGGACTGTTTGACATTGCATCATAGTGAAGCTGCCCCCAATAGGTGGCATTAGAGAGACCATTTCCCCTTTTGCTGGAGGAAACCTATTTGCATATCTTCTTTCCCAGGGAGCATTGCTTGGCAAAGAAGACTCCCTAAGCAAGCAATTCTGAAACTTTATTTCTCCAGACCCTTTGTCAATCTTCTCTGCAATGACAACTGGAAAAAACCCAAAACAGATGTCAATGAAGGAGTTTATTTTCCTTTTGGAGAAGATTCTGGTTTAGCACAGAGAAGCTGGTGGTGCTAGAGAGACAATCTTCCTACTTTGTATACTGTACGTTTTTTTCCCTTGGCCTCAGAGGCGTAACTACCATAGCGGCAGACCATGCAACTGCTATGGGGCCCAGGGAAGGAGGGGGCCCAGTCTTAGTTGGGATCATCTCCTCTTCTACTGGGGGTGAAAACATGGTCAGGACTCTACCCTCTAAAGGAACAACTTTTAGCAAATGATTCAGTGGAAAAATGGCCCAAGGGTCACTGAAAGGGGTTTAGGCAGAAACCCTTCTGTCCTGTGTGGGGGGCCTGGTTGATCCTTTCTATGGGGCCCTTACTTCTCTATGTACGACACTGCTTGGCCTAGGAGACTCCTTACTCCCACTTGGCTGGCTCCAAAAGTACAAACTTTATTTCTGCAGACCCCTCTTTAAATACAGTAATATATGGCTTCCCGTATGCCATGGTAAATAATAATAATAATAATAATAATAATAATTATAGAAGAATCTTTTCATAGTGTACATAGCAATTGACGTACGACCTTGAAGCATATCTGTGCCAGGAGAGCGTCTCCATCAGTTCGAGGTTGAATGTATATAAGCCAGATAGAAATTTCCATATTTCTGTGGCATTTCCCTACTGTGGGTGATTAATTAGCCATTGGACTGTGTTGCGGTCGTGCACAGGTATGAATTGCAGTTCTGCTAGAACAATTTATTTAGATTTCAGGGAATAAGTCTTCCTGGGGGACCCTCTGGCTCAGAATCAAGAAGTACCTGTTTGTAAGACAGCCAAGCTCTGCAGTATAATATGCACTCAACATATCCCCGGAAAACGTTGGGGAATTGATTAGATGAAAACTAACAGAGAACAGGCCTATCATCCGCTCTAATGCCTCGTCACAGCAGACATCATTGTATATCATTTAGTCTTCATATATTACGCCTGAAGTAGAGTTTGATGCTTGGAAGGAATTAAGAGGAGTACTAGGAGCTTCTCGTCTCCACTTGCTAATACCCTCCCTGCCAGGATCCCATGTGTCGCCTTGTTGGTACGTTGTCCTAATGATGCAGGCCGTGTTACATTGTAATTCTACACAAGTGGATGCATGTCCTGTATAAACATTTACTTAGCGAGCTGCCGAGATCTTGGCTCCGATAATTAACAAGTCATAGATTGTGCGGGTAGGAAAAGCTGCAGGGATGTATGTAGAATTCATCTCGTATCTGAGGCTCCGCATGTAAATGAACATCACAGGGGCAAGATCTCGTTTCTGAAGGGATGTTTAGGTCATTAAATGCAGCAATGAGTGAAATATTTGTACACGTATTGAGGGTCTGAGTTTTGGGAAGCTGAATATTGCATCTCATTATCTTCCATGCTTTTCCTTTTTTAACTTCTAATTTTTTTAATTTCTAAATCGACAAATATCTTCATATGAAAATAAAATCTGTCCCTACAAGAATACAAAAGAGGAAAAGCTTATCAGCCCTAAGGCACATCTCCATTCAAATTCCTTCTCACCATGGTCTTGCAGTGAAGAAGAATTGGGACTTGGGACTTGGGGCCCCATCTAATGATCGTTGAGGATTCCAGCTGTTGAGGCCACACCGAACAGATACTTATCATCTAGGCTGTGGATAGCTGGGAAATGGCATTTGTGGGACAATCCTTCAAACATTCATCTGCCCAGACTTTTTGTTCATGGATTTATTGCATTGGTAATGATTGTTTTTTCCTCCTTTGTGCCATACCATTGGATTTCAGGAGAATGCATATTTTCTTAAAGGGATTGTGCCATGAACAATATTCTACATTTTTTCAATCCTGTCTTTTGTGATTGATTGTAACTAAAAATGTTGTATAACCACTGAGTTATTGAAGAAAATGTATCAGTATAGCACCACCTGCTGTTTGTTCTTTTCCTTACTTCTCTGTCCCCTCACTGAGGTGGTCGCACATGCTCAGCTTAAACTGTTCTACTGTGATCTGCTATATATATTTTATTAAAAGCTGCTGCAGTTACAGGAGAAGAGCTGCAGCAGAAAGTACACCCCCCACCGACGAGAAAGGACAAACCTCCTGAGGTGTGGTAGGAAGAAGGTTGTAGTAGAAAGGATGTGCCCCTGATGAAGGACACACCCCTTCAGCTGTCAGCATGAAGTAAATGTATCAGAACAATTTGAGCAATGAATGTGGAGAGCTCTGGTTCCATGTGAGGTACAGGGATGGTTCTAGCTTTGTTAGAAAGATATTTTGATGTACTATATTGTACTATAATCTGATTTTCATTTTTTACATCAGTCATGGCATAACCCTTTTAAGAGATTCATGGATGTCTTAAATGGCTCCTCTAACTCTGGACCCTCCTTTATGAGCCAGAATATGTGGGGTTGGACTCGAGATCTCCACGTGACAACCATTTATCTGATGCAATACTATATTTCTCCTACGGTGGCCACTGTTGGACATGTGTCTGGCCAGTCAAAGTTGCATCGGTTCTGATCTGAAAGGGGGTGACTTCCCCTTTAAGAGGCACCTATCTTTATACATTTTTGCATAAATCAGGAACACATGTGCATACAAAAAAAATCTTTACAATTTATCATATTAGGGGTAGGGATGAGCAAACCCATGGAAGTTCGGGTTCTCCGGGTTCGGCCGAACTTCAGGTCAAAGTTCGGGTTCGGAACCCGAAACTGACCCGAACTTGACCCCAAACCCAGACCCCATTAGAGTCAATGGGGACCCGAACTTCACTTTATTATATTCCATTATAACATGGTTATAACGGAAAATAATAGCATTCTTAAGACAGAATGCTAAATAAAATGGCCATCCAGGGGTTAAAAATAATTTTAAAAAACTCACCTCATCCACTTGATCGCGCAGCTGGTGTCTCCTTCTTTCTGCAGGACCTGCTTTACTTCGCTCACCATGTGGTAAGCTGGTGATGTCATCGCAGGTCCTTTTGCAGGTCCTGCAGAAAGAAGAAAGAAGAGGATACCGGCTGCTCGATCAAGCTGAAGAATGCTATTAGTTTCTTTTATAACCATGTTAAACCGGAAAATAATAAAATCACCCGAACACCGAACCCGAACTTTAGTGAAAAAGTCGGGGGTCAGGTTCGGGTCCGGGTATCCAAACTCTCAAAGTTCGGTACGAACCCGAACTGAAAAGTTTGCTAATCTCTATTTAGGGGTCATCCTAATCCTCCTCCATCACCAAAAAAGTCCTGCTATTGTAAAACAGCATATAGAAGATGGGGAGGAGGGGGATGCAGCTGCAGTTCATCACTCTGATTCAGTGACAGGGAAGCACAAGTTTGTGGCCTCATGTTGAGACATCATTGTTGGAGTGGCAAAGACCATGGGAGACCAGCGAAACATATGGGTGGAGGCAGCAGATTTTGTGGCAGGTAAGTGCACCTTTTTTGTTCATTCAGCTTGTTCCTCTGTATCAGTTGACACTGCACAATGTGTGTTGGGATGCTTGTGTAGCACGTTTATAACAGACGCCCCAGTCCGGGATTGTTCTCTTTGGCTATCTCTGCTGGAGGCTGGGAATGAAGGTCATCTACAGCATTTTATCCTTGTGAAATTTCCAAAGCTGGAGTAGTTGAGATGAAAAAGCCTGATGAGCTCCCTTTATATCTGCATCTGCATCCCTCACGAGTTTGATGAATCAGCTGGCGCTATACATCACCATTGACTTAATTGTGCGTGCTGCCAGATTTAAATAATCCTTTTATAGCCTAAATTGTTGCATAAAAATGATAATTCCAAAATGCAGCTCGATGGCCACATGCCGAAGGACAAGCAATGAAAAAATCCAGTCTTAAAGGGCCACCGAAAATGTGCACTGCTTAACGGCACACATTGACCGACACTGATTAGTTTGTATGTTTCCTATAGTTTCCTGTGTATCTCATTAGAATAGGTGAGTAAATATAGGAGGACTTCTCTGTATGGACTAACCATAAGGCCTATGCCATACAATCCATCAATGCAGCAAAGCCAAGAGAAAACCTAAAGAGTATCTGTCAGCAGGATCAACCTCATTAAACCAGGCACCTTAACCCCCTCGATGTGCAACTATGATCAGTTCAACTCTCATCTTGATTGACAGGGCCATAAATCATCAATGTCCTATCGTCTGGTCTCCTAATCCTGTGCCTACACTATAGGTGCATTTGCAGTACAGATGACTACTGTGCATGTGTCAGTAGTGAAATAAACACCAAAGTGCAAGATCACACGGCCAGCAATCATCTGCATCCCCCAATCTGGCCCTGTAATCCTGCACCTGTGCACCTACGTATCAGCGCATGCACAATACATCTGCTTCTGATTGCCCAGCAGCACAGATGACTATAGTGTAACATAGAGATGAGCGAAGTTTTGAAAAATTTGATTCGGCAACTTTGTCACAAATCTCTATAAATCAGGTATACCCAGGCCATTTTGCCTTAGGAGCGGCTATGCTGCAGTGAAGAACCCCACAGCCAATAAATCCACAGCTGCCTTTTATTGATTAATGAAGACCACACTTTATAGTCCTTTTTCAGTGTTGATGGCCACTCAGCACCTTTAAAGAGGGGCTATTGATGGTAAGGGGTTTGGCTGGTTAGGTGGGGGCACAATATGCAGATTATTGCTGTTCAGGTCTGTAATCTCCTGCAGGTTATTTGACAGTAAACAATGAATATTATTCAGCGCTGGCATGCCCACTTCTTCAACCTCAGCGCTCTCCTGCCCTACAGGTGGGGACCCTTCTTCTACCATCTGCTTTTCCTCCTTTTCCACATCATCTAATATTGATGAGAATACATCATCAGGAACATCCAGCTCCTCCTCTCTCTGCATCTTGCTGACTTTTCATGGAGACCAAGAAGAATGATTTGGAAGAAATAGAGCCAGCAAAAGATGAGGATGGTCATCATTAAGACCTTGCCCCATAAGGGGTGCAGACTGGATGGTATTGGTTGGCACGTTGGCAGTGGAATAATAAAGGCTTCCATCTTATTGGTATTGAATTACATTAATGGCTGATGTAGGAATAACTCTCTCTGCACTCTCCCTGTAATCTCCCTGCACTCTCCCTACACTCTCTTTCCCAAATATTCTTCTATTTATTGTTTTCAGCAACACTTGCCACATTTCTCCTATGTTCAGCTCAGAGTACAATGAGGGAGACTGCATGGGATGAGTGTTTTATAGGGCTGTGACATCACAGTGGATTGGCTAGCTGCACAGTATTATGGGTAATCTTGCATTCCCGGGCTTGTCTCCTCTACACTTACTTTCACTTTCTAACACGTGCAGTCGCCATGTTAGGAAAAATGATTTATTGCCAAGAAGCGCAAGGAAATTCAGGTTTATTTAGAATTGAAGTATTCTTAAACTTCGGACTGAATTCTGCTTCGGATGCTTCACTTCAGTCAACATTAGTGTAATGTATGGTGCAGGCCCAAGATTACAGGGCAACAATCATCGGCATCCTCTTGCCTGGCCCTGTAATCCTGTGCCTGTGACGTACACTAACATATCAGTGCATGCGCAGGTGAACATCTGGGCAGAGGACTATTGTTAATCCAGGAGAGGAGGTAGTGGTCATTGCTGCACAGCCGAGGAGCTAAGGTGCACAGAGGAGCTCAGGCCTTCCCCTTGGTGCACATAAACCCTCATTTGCATAAACATTAAAAGATGAATTTGTCATTGACAAACCACTGGATTTTAATTATAAGGATCAACCCTATCAGACATTATCTCAGAGTCTCGAATACTGGTTTGTCACCCTTAACCCCAGAAAGGAGGACCTGCAAAACCAAGCACATAGCCAGGTTTATAACATGCTGGATGGCGGTATTAAGGTTCTATTCAGCTAAGATATATATATATGATCTACTTATAGTTGTGTCAGATGTAAAATGTGCTGTCATATAAGCTCTGTGCACATGATTGTAGTCAGGAAACACCCGAGAGTTGACATCATGGGAAGGTTGAGAGAGGAATGTAATTGTCATAGACGTTTCTACAACAGGTAGCAGGGGGTCTGTCAGACTGGCAACACGTGGTATGATCTGACATGTTTTACTTTTTTGTTGCTGGTATTTACCACACCCTTTTCCCTCAGGTGTTGCTGGTGTGGTAATTCTCTCTCCCCTATTTATTGCTGCTTCTCCCACAGTTCCTTGCGGTTTATAGCTTCAGTGGTTATTGTGGTGAACTGGTGTTGGTTCTCAGCTGAGATCCTGGTGCTTCCATTTCTTCTTTAAAAATAAGTGTCCTCTTTCCCTTTTGTGTGTTACATTACATTTCCCAGTTGTTTGGCCTGAGGAAGACTCTTGTTCCTCCTTCGTGGTAGACTCATTCCTGTCATTGGTTCCAGGGTCCTATAGGGTCAGTTTGGTTTAGGTTCCTGTGTATGAACTCGCCTACATTTGAGGTAATTAGTCAGGAATTGAGTTAGACTTTCCTTTAGGAGGTGTCCATCTTCCTTCCTTAGTTTCCAGGCCTAATCTCCTTTCCCTCCTACACTCGATGTGGTTTCCCCCCCACACCTGAGCGTGACAGTAATCCAGAAACAAGGTCAAGATCAGGGACAGGGTCAATACAATGAACGGGAACAACAGCCATGAATCTCAGTCTTTAGACGAGGGGTAAAGTTTGGAGACTCCTTTAAAAAAGCTGCCTTGTCACCTGAAAATGACAGTGGCCCCAGGTAAAGGTGGAGCACACAAAAAGAGTGGGTGATGGGACTAACAGGGTGAAGGTGCAGAAAAAAGAAGTATCTGATAGTCTGGAAACCAGGTGAAGTAGGTGGTTGGTGGTAGAAAAAATGTGCAACTAGAACCTGGTCAATGACAATGTTATTTATAGTATTTATTTACTGTTTGGCATTATTAATTATATACTATATGGTTATATGAAATTAATTGTACAGAATTACAAAAACTTCCTCCAAAAACAGCGCCACATGTCTACAGGCTTTAGCACTTACCTCCATTCACTTTAGTGGAGCTGCAATACCAGACACAACGTGGTCAGGTGCTATGTTTTTCTTATTCTGGATAACCCTTTTAATTTTCTTTGAGCACCCCAGCTGAAAAAGTCCCTGAAATATTCCACGTCTGGCCTCTGTCCAGAACCCTCTGAGATTCCAGCAACACCTCTGCTGTGTAAAATAATTGCATTGTTCTTCTTTTATGAGTTTCGACTAAAATTTTGTGGCTAGGAATGCAGAACGATGTAAATTTCATCTCCACTGATTTTAATATCATCAATAGACAGTCAGAGCTAAATGTCTCATAAATTATTGCATGGAAACCTTTCCTTCCAGAATCTCCTGATAGAGATGCTGTTTGCATTTTTTAAAAGACTAAACCCTTTAATAGCGATATTTGCATGGCAGTTAAGACGCTTCATCACAGATCCGCACAAAGACGTCTCTACCTGGAAAACAAACATTTCTCTGCTGCAAAAGAGTTTAATGAAATCATCAGGAAGATATGAAAATGAATCTGCTTATTGTCAAAGCTGAAAAATAGAAATGTATCAGGAGATGACAGAAGATTAGAGATGAGCGAGCATGCTCGTCCGAGCTTGGTGCTCGTTCGAGCATTAGGGTACTCGTAAGTGCTCGATGCTTGGACGAGCATCTCGCCATGCTCGAGGAAATGGCATCTCCCGCCTTTTGAATTTTTGGCGGCTATAAACTCAGCCAATCACAAGCCAGGAGACTCTGCGGTACACCCAGCATCACGTGGGGCCCTTACATGTCAATAGCAGGGGTTGGCTGGCCTGATCAGGTGACCCTGGAATATACTAGTGACTGCCCGCGGTGCTCGGCTCAGATGCCGTCTGGATGCCGTTAGGGACAGATCTGCAGTGTGATACAGGGAGAGTGTTAGGGTGTTCTACTAGATTTGTGTTAGGCAGGAGTGATTCTAAAAGAACCCAAAAGCCCTTGTTAGGGCTACAAGACCCTTTTTTTTAGCTGCTTGTGGCTGGGCTTGCTGGCACTAGTAGTGCAGCTACCGCCATATTTGCAGCAGTGTGGAACCATTCTGTGTGTCACAGTTCAGCTGTCCAGTCACCACAAACCACAATCCGTATTTTCTGTCCAGTTGACCCATACTGTACGTCACGTAATCAAATACCGTCTTTTGCTCTCACTGATAAAGCTACATTAGAAAAATCTCTGTGCGACATTTGTCTGGGTTGCACTTAAGCAGACCAAGTCTGCCTAATCTAATAGTCTCAGTGTAATTGCTCCATACTGCACGGTACGTAATAAAATACGTAATTTTGCTCTAACTTATCCACCTATATATTAACTTGCAGGGTGAGACAGTACCTGCTGATGAGGGAGCAGGGGAACGCCGCAGAGCTACACTCCCGAGCTTCATGTCTGAACTTACAGGGACACGTGGTAGAGGACTGTTGAAACCACAACAGTGCAAACAGGTGATGTCGTGGATTGGGGACAATGCTTCAAGTAATTTGTCCACCAGTCAGTCTTCCACGCAGTCCACCCACGTTACCCAAGGGAGCAATCCTCTGGCTCCTCCACCTCAACCTCCTTCCCCCCAGTCTGCCCACTCCCAGGAAAATTTGGAATGCGATCCGGCATACTCTGAGGAACTGTTTTCTGGACCCTTCCCAGAGTCACAAACCACTTCTCAGGTTGCTGCTGACCTCGATCCCGATGCCCAAGTTTTCCAACTGTCGCAGTCTGTGGGTGATGACATTGTTGACTTAGTGGAAGAAGTGTGTAAAGAGGTGTCGGACGATGAGGAGACACGGTTGTCAGACAGTGGTGAAGTTGCTGTCAGGGCAGGAAGTCCGAGGGGGGAGCAGACTGAGGAATCGGAGGATGACGAGGTGACTGACCCAAGCTGGGTTGATAAGCCGAGTGGTGTGGCCAGAGGGAGAAGCAGGGCCAGAGCTGGTGCATCAGCAGCAACTGTTTCACGTAGTGAAGCTCCCGTGGCGAGGCCTAGATGTTCGCAAGTCTGGAGGTTCTTTAAAGAAATTGAGGATGACCGACGGACTGTGGTGTGCAACCTGTGCCACACCAGGATCAGCAGGGGTGCCACCACTACTAGCCTAACCACCACCAGCATGTGCAGGCATAAGAGTGCTAAACACCCCACTCAATGGAACCAAGGCCTTTCACCTCCTGCGGGTCCCACCACTGCTCCTTCCCCTGTGTCACTCGCTGCCTCTGCTGGTACACCCCCTGCCCAGGACCCCGGCACGATCACCTCCCGCCGGAAAACCACACCTTCGCCTCCACGATCCTCCACAGCGTCCACCAATGTGTCCCTGCGCAGCGTTCAGCTGTCTTTACAGCAGACACTGGAGCGCAAGAGGAAATACAGTTCCACCCACCCACATACCCAAGCCCTCAATGTCCACATCTCCAAATTGCTGAGCCTGGAGATGTTGCCCTATAGGCTGGTAGAGACCGAGGCCTTTCGCAACCTCATGGCAGTGGCTGCCCCTCGGTATTCGGTCCCCAGCCGCCACTATTTTTCCCGATGTGCCGTCCCAGCCCTACACCAGCACGTGTCACAGAACATCATCCGTGCCCTGACCAACGCTGTTTCTGAGAAAGTCATCCTAACCACGGACACGTGGACAAGTGCTGCTGGGCAGGGACACTATATATCACTGACGGCACATTGGGTTAACTTGGTGGAGGCTAGGACCGAGTCTGACCCTGGGGCCGCTCATGTACTGCCCACACCGAGGATTGCGGGGCCTACCTCAGTCACGGTCTCTCAGACGTACTATGCCTCCTCCTCCGACCCCTCCTCCTCCTCCGAATTACCATCCGTGGGCACGGCGCCTTCAGTCGGTAGCTCTGGGCGCAGCAGCAGTGCCGTGGGTAAGCGCCAGCAGGCGGTGCTCAAACTGCTGAGCTTAGGTGACAAAAGGCACACCGCCCAAGAGCTGTTACAGGGCATCACGGCGCAGACCGATGTGTGGCTGGCACCGCTGAACCTCAAGCCAGGCATGGTTGTGTGTGGCAATGGGGGTAACCTGGTGGCGGCTCTGCAACTCGGCAGACTGACACATGTGCCATGCCTGGCCCACGTGTTCAATTTCATAGTTCAGCAGTTCCTCAAGACATACTCCAATCTGTCTGATTTGCTCACCAAGGTGTGCGGCATCTGTGCGCATTTCCGCAAGTCGACCACAGATGCTGCCACTCTCAGGGCAGCGCAGCGCCGCCTACAACTGCCCGCTCACCCACTGTTGTGCAACGTGCCCACGAGATGGAATTCGACATTAAACATGTTATCCAGAGTTTACCAGCAGCGCAGAGCGATTGTAGACTGCCAGATGTCATCTTCCACCAGAACTGGTAGTCAGGTCAGTCAGATTCCTCAAGTCTACAATGAGGAGTGGACGTGGATGTCTGATATCTGCCAGGTGTTGAGCAACTTTGAGGAGTCAACACAGATGGTCAGCGGCGATGCCGCCATTATCAGCCTCACCATCCCGCTGCTTTGCCTGTTGAAAAATTCACTGCTCAGCATGAAGTTGGATGCTTTGCGCTTTTCACAAGAGATGGTGGAGGAAGATACGTCGCTTGATAGCCACAGCACCCTCCGGTCTGTTTCTCAGCGCATATCGGAGGAGGGGGTTGAGGATGAGGAGGAAGAGGAGGAGAATGTCAGCGAGACAGAAGAGGGTACCAGTGCTCAGTCCTTAACTCTTGAGCGTGTATGACCTGAAGAGGAGGACTTGGAGGAGGAGGAGGAGGAGGAGGAAATGACCCTCGCGTTAGAAGCATTTTTTCAAACACCGATTACTGGGTGTTCACTCTCCTGGACCCACGGTACAAGCAGAACCTTTCCACTCTCATCCCTGTAGAGAAAAGGAGTATGAGAGTGAATAGGTATCAACAGGCCCTGCTGCACAAGCTGAAACAATCCTTCCCATCTGACGCCGCTAGTGGCAGAGGGCATGGTTCTGTGGGCCAAGTAGCGGGGGAGAGGAGGCGAGCAGGCAGCTTGTCCAGCACTGGCAGGGGAATGCTCCCCAAGGCCTTTGCCAGTTTTATGTCACCCCAGCAAGACACTGTCACCTGTCCCCAGTCTAGGCAGAGTAGGGGGGAGCTGTACAGAAAGATGGTGAGGGAGTACCTAGCTGACCATACCAACGTCCGGATCGATCACTCTGCTCCATACAACTACTGGGTTTCAAAGCTGGACACGTGGCCTGAACTGGCGCTGTACGCCTTGGAGGTGCTGGCCTGCCCTGCCGCTAGCGTGTTGTCAGAGCGGGTATTCAGTGCAGCTGGTGGCGTCATCACCGATAAGCGTACACGCCTGTCAACTGACAGCGCTGACAGGCTGACGCTTATTAAAATGAACAAAGCCTGGATTTCACCGGAATTCAAATCTCCTCCGGGGGAAAGCAGCTAAAGATTTACATTACTTATGTATCCGATTCCTCTTCTCTACTCCTCCTACTCCTCCTCCTTGTCGTCTTTGCCTAACGCTGACCAAAAAAACGCCATTTTTTTTAGAGGTCCAACTGGCACTCTTTTACCACAATTTTTCAGGAGGGCCCCCTACAGGCCCTCTCTCCAAACAATTTTTCCGGAGGTCCACCTACAGGCCCTCTCTCTAAATAATTTTTCTGGAGGTCCACCTACAGGCCTTCTCTCTAAACAATTTTTCCAGAGGGCCCCCTACAGGTCCTCTCTCCAAACAATTTTTCCAGAGGTCCACCTACAGGCCCTCTCTCCAAACAATTTTTCTGGAGGTCCACCTACAGGCCATCTCTCCAAACAATTTTTCCGGAGGTCCACCTACAGGCCCTCTCTAAACAATTTTCTTGGGGGCCCCTACAGGTCCTCTCTTCAAACAATTTTTCCGGAGGTCCACCTACAGGCCCTCTCTCCAAACAATTTTTCCGGAGGTCCACCTACAGGCCCTCTCTCCAAACAATTTTTCCGGAGGTCCACCTACAGGCCCTCTCTCTAAATAATTTTTCTGGAGGTCCACCTACAGGCCTTCTCTCTAAACAATTTTTCCAGAGGGCCCCCTACAGGTCCTCTCTTCAAACAATTTTTCCGGAGGTCCACCTACAGGCCCTCTCTCCAAACAATTTTTCTGGAGGTCCACCTACAGGCCATCTCTCCAAACAATTTTTCCGGAGGTCCACCTACAGGCCCTCTCTCCAAACAATTTTTCCGGAGGTCCACCTACAGGCCCTCTCTCTAAATAATTTTTCTGGAGGTCCACCTACAGGCCTTCTCTCTAAACAATTTTTCCAGAGGGCCCCCTACAGGTCCTCTCTCCAAACAATTTTTCCGGAGGTCCACCTACAGGCCATCTCTCCAAACAATTTTTCCGGAGGTCCACCTACAGGCCATCTCTCCAAACAATTTTTCTGGAGGTCCACCTACAGGCCATCTCTCCAAACAATTTTTCCGGAGGTCTACCTACAGGCCCTCTCTCTAAACAATTTTTCTTGGGGGGCCCCCTACAGGTCCTCTCTTCAAACAATTTTTTCCGGAGGTCCACCTACAGGCCCTCTCTCCAAACAATTTTTCCGGAGGTCCACCTACAGGCCCTCTCTCCAAACAATTTTTCCGGAGGTCCACCTACAGGCCCTCTCTCTAAACAATTTTTCCAGAGGTCCACCTACAGGCCCTCTCTCCAAACAATTTTTCCGGAGGTCCACCTACAGGCCCTCTCTCCAAACAATTTTTTCCGGAGGTCCACCTACAGGCCCTCTCTCTAAACAATTTTTCCGGAGGTCCACCTACAGGCCCACTCTCCAAACAATTTTTCCGGAGGGCCCCCTACAGGTCCTCTCTCCAAACAATTTTTCCGCAGTGTCAACTACAGACAGTGTAAAACAATGTTTCAGGAGCATCAAACAGACAGTCCAAAACAAATTTTCAGGAGGCGCAAGTACCGACATTTAAAATTTTTTTTTTTTGCTGAGGGTAGACTTTATGTACTCCGAAAAGAAAAAAATTTTTGGAGGCTAAACAAAAGCCATTACACTGCATTCTCATTCGGACAAAGTCATTGGTGGTGTAACCGCCATGCTGTGTCAGGCTAAATTTTTGGGTGCTTCACTAGCTACCGCATACTAACTCAGTCACTCTGTTGTCACCGCCGCCATACAGGGCCATGAAAAATGTTTATGTGGTTCTCCTGCTCCCGCAATGTCACTCGCTCACTCTGTTGTCACCACCATAGTGGTTTGCACTATAGCAGCCCAAGTCTGCACATTCCCCTTTTTATCTCCAAGTGATCTATACTGCACGTCATGTAAAAAAATAGGTTCTTTTGCTCTCAGTGATACAAATCCATTTCATAAAATCCTTTCTTTCTCTTTAACTGATCTATACTGAACGTCACTTTTAAAAATACGTCTTTTTCCTCTCTTTCTCTCTCTCCAAACTATTTTTCCGGATAGGTGCCATATACGGTATTAAACTGAGAAGAATACATACAACACATGCCCCACTTGATCAATCTCATAGTTGACAACTGTACCGGTTGATGCTAAATTTTTTCAAACTCCATCCGGCTGTTGTCACCACCACACACGCTAGCCCAGGGGGCACTCCTCTGGCTCTTCCAGCTAAACCTCCTTCCCCCCAGCCTGCCCCCCACCTACAGGCCCTCTCTCCAAACAATTTATCCGGATATAGGACGTATTAGATATTGTACTGATGTTTTTTTTGGTTCTTCTTTTAATTGCCTCCTGACCTGTGATGGGCAGAGCATGGACACGTCCCCTTAGCTGCAGTAGAAAAGACACTCCCCTGGCCAGAGCAAGCTCTTTTTCCTTTTCCGTGTTCGAAAAATCCAGGAAATATATCGTCCCAAGATAGGGGACGTATACGGTATTAAACTGAGAAGAATCGATACCACACATGCCCCACTTGGAGAATTTGGGGTAATGGTGGGATTAGGCAGCCTCAGAGGCATCCATGCATGCTGCCCCTGCTGTTTCCTGTCCATTTCCATGGTGTTTCCATCATTTTCTGAGGTTTCCAGGTTTTCACTCAGCCTTCCCTAGGCAGAGCCTTGGTCCCCTGCAAAAATGCTTGAGTCTCCCATTGACTTCAATGGGGTTCGTTACTCGAAACGAGCACCCGAGCATCGGGAAAAGTTCGACTCGAATAACGAGCACCTGAGCATTTTAGTGCTCGCTCATCTCTAATCACCATGCATGACATTTCACGTGGGATCTTTAAAAAGATGGTCGTGGAAGACTCTTCACGCTCAAATGGGTGAGGTAAGTATGATTTTCTTAAATTTTCACCGCCATTTCAGGGAAAATTTATTCTTTGCCATGAAGCATGACGAAATTTGGCTTTGTGGCGTATCGAAACTCAGGATCATAGGATAATACTGACAAATGCTCCTGAACTCCAAACTGTAGGAGATGAAAAAAAATTCAGTGGTTCAAGGTATAGAAAGAGTCATCAGTATATTCCCGTCCCTCTGACTGCCTGCCATTGGCTGCACTTCCCACCCGTCAAACCAGATGTTTTCTTCTGCGCATGGGGAAAAGCAGAGGTGGCCGTGCGGGAGGAACCAGGAGCGGCACGGGAAGCGGAATCCAGATAAGTAGCCTGGATGTATGGGGGGGGGGCATTTCCAGGCTCGGATAACCCCCTTAGGCTATTTTCACAGACTAGACTTTTTGCTGGATCCGGCAGGGCTCCGCAAAATGCATCTATTACTGATAATACAACCATCTGCATCCGTTCTGAACGGATCCGGTTGTATTATCTTTAACATACCCAAGGCGGATCCGTCATGAACTCCATTGAAAGTCAATAGGGGGACAGATCCGTTTTCTATTGTGTCAGATTGTGCCAGAGAAAACGGATCCTTCCCATTGACTTACATTGGGGGTCATGACAGATCCATGTTGCTCCTCATCCCAGGACGGAAAGAAAACCGCAGCATGCTGCTCTCCGGTATGAGAAAATAACGGAATGCATTTTGGAGCGCTCCGTTATGTTCAGTTACGTTTTGTCCCCATTGACAATGAATGGGAACAAAATGGAAACATTTTTCTCCGGTATTGAGATCCTATGATAGATCTCAATATCGGAAAATTTTAACACTAGTGTGAAAGATGCCTTAAAGGGGTATTCTCATCTTCGACAATGGGGGCATATCGCTAGGATATGCCCCCATTGTCTTATAGGTGCGGGTCCCACCGCTGGGACCCGCACCTATATCCAGAACGGAGCGGGGAGCGCTGCGCCTGGAGGACCCCAGGTTTCCGGGGGTCCGGCCACCACCAGGCGCAGCTCCCCGCGCCGCTCATAGAAATGAATGGGAGCCGGGCCGTGCATGCGCGCTGCGCTCCCATTCATTTCTATGGAGCCGACGGAAGTAGCCGAGCCAGCGCTCGGCTATTTTCGGCGGCCCCATAGAAATGAATGGAGGGCAGCTGCGCATGCGCAGTGCGCCCTCATTCACTTCGGGGGCTCCGTTCTGGAAATAGGTGCAGGTCCCAGCGGTGGGACCCGCACCTATAAGACAATGGGGGCATATCCTAGCGATATGCCCCCATTGTCTAAAATGAGAATAACCCTTTAATGGGTAGGATCCCCCCAGACAGAATTTCTCTCTTTATTTTTCCTTCCTTTATATGATCCGTGAACTGAAGTCTTCACATAACAATCAGAAGAATTAGTAATGTAACAATGATTGAATAACACAATAGACAATGTATCAACATTTGTGAAAAGTCTGCAAAAATACTCAAGCAAATTCCAGCGAGGAAACAAAATGGAGCACAGTGGAGTGCTGCAGGGCACAGAGTCGACAAGCGTCTCCTTAAGAAATATATCTTGTATGAATAAAAACTCACAATAACCAAAGTGACATAAAGCAGCCGATGTGGAGTGAATTTCAGATGAGCAGAACTTATAAATGCAGCCGCTTAAACATTTATGTCTTCCACGCTATAGAATTCTATTTTCTCGAGTTAAAAACACATTAGCCGCCTTTAATTCTCCTCCTGCAAAGTCTTGAAATATCTGCAGCTTATTATGGAAGGTAAAACACACAGCAGGAGACGTATTTACTTACATCTTTGATGCGGTTTGTCTGCGGAGGTGCGACACTTGGGGATAACGTCAAACTGAGTGTTCTTGAATAAGATCAATAGGATGGAAGTTTCTGTTCACGTACTTGATATTCTTGTAATGTATGAAACCTCTCAACTTGAAAACATATTAAGACAACAGCACATGGCTCCCTACAGTAGGCGGAGATGCATTCTGCTGGTAGAACATAAAATGCAAAAATATCTATAATACTGTATGTGATATGCACTGATAATAAATGCAATGCAGCAGCGGTGCCTGGAGCAGAAATCGCTGTAGGAGGAGATGTGCATTTTTGGGACACTACCAGGGATGACCTTCAAAGTCGGGCCCTCAATGTCATGGAGGCCTTTAGTTCCCTCAGCTATGGGAAAATAGAATTATAAAAAAAACTGATGCAATGATGTTTTGTAAATCTTCAGAGGTCTGTAAGACAGACATCAGCAACCTTCAGCACTCCAGCTGTTGTGAAACTACAATTCCCATCATGCTCCATTCATTTGTATGGGAGGTTTGAGAAGACCAGAGCAAGTATGCATGCTGGGAGTTGTAGTTTCACAACAGCTGGAGTGCCAGAGGTTGCCTACCCCCTGCTATGTAGCAAGCTATACATTTACACACAAGTCACCGTATTGTTCATCCTATAAGATGCACCTACAGAGAAAAATAAGAAAAAAAAATTCATCTGATCTGAGGTCATTAACAAAGAAAAAAAGAAAAAAAAAATTTTTCATCAAACTTTAGATCAGACTCCTAAATCAGACTCCCAGTCCTCATCTGACTTAAAATAAGATTTCCATCTGAGAATGCTCAGATCAGCCAACACAGATCAGATTCACAGTGTCAGATCTTTAGTGATCACATCTCCCCCCATGCTTAAACCTTATTAAAGCTTTAATTATATTAAAGCTTATGGATCCCACATGCTCAGATCAGACCCCCAATGCTCAGATTAGACCCCATGCTCAGATCAGACCCCCAAGGCTCATATCAGACCCCCATTGCTCAGATCAGGACCTCCCATACTTAGATCAGACTCCCATTCTCAGTTCTATAAATAAAAAAAATATCCTCCCTCTCCTGATGGGGCACCAGGTCTGACACACTGTAAACTGTGCCCTGATGCGTACAATGTCAGGTCATAGTATGCATCTCCACTTACTACGTTCTGACAATGTGTGCATTAGCAAAGAAAAAGGGGGTCAGTCAGCACATCACGGTGTGCAGGTTCCACACTGCCATGGCTAAATACACAAAGGAAAAAAATACATACAATGCACAGCACTCTGCAAACCAAATAAAGTACAAAAATGCCACAGTAATAGAAATATTCTGGTGCTAATGCTACGCTTGTTTAATAAATTTGAGATTCTTGGCAAATATATTTTGTGCAAAATTATTTGGGCCCGTCTGCCACACGTCAAGGCGATCTCAGTAAGACGGGAACCTAACACTAATTCCTACCTGTTATGTGCTGTAGCCGCCACTATAAAATTCAGGGAGTGCAGGTTCCACATACATGCTGGGTCCACTCTGCTTTTTATCATATTTAGTGCCAGAATGGCCTCCATTAAATCCAGTGAATGCAGGTACCAACATGCATGCTGAGACCACTCTATACCTGACGTTTGGCAGACGGGCCCAAATAATTTTGTACAAAATATATTTGCCAAGAATCTCAAATTTATTAAACAAGTGTAGCATGAGCTTTAGAATACTTTCTATTACTATGGCATTTTTGTACTTTATTTGGTTTGCAGAGTGCTGTTGCATTGTATATATTTATTTCCACTGTGTGCATCAGGACATAGTGGAGAGCAAACTGGAGCTGCAGAGTAGCAACGGTGCCTGATCAGGAAAGGAGATCTGAGCATGGGGAGGAGAGTGCACCAGCCTGATTGCTTCCTGGCTAAACAGCTAGAGCCGCACTTGAAGAGGCAAAGAGCCACATGCAGCTCAAGAGCCACGGGTTGGCCACTTCTGCTGTACACGTTCCCATAACAAAGGTCACACCTGACCCTGGTATAAGTTTCCACAGCATGGTGATCAAAAATCTAAATCTGTGTCTGGTACCATTTAAAAAGATTGGCTTATAAAGAAAAATCATCCCATATGCACCATTACAGGGATCAGCAACCTTCAGCAATCCAGGTGTGGTGAAACTACAACTCCGAGCATGCACACTGCTTGATTGCTCTCAAAACTCCCATATAAATAAATGGAGCATGCTGGGGGTTGTAGTTTCAGAACAGCTGTAGTGCCAGTGGTTGCTGACCCCTGCACTATTGGGACATAGAGGGAAGATCCTCATCAATTAGCAAAATCAGAGAAACACTAATGAAGAGCAACTTGAGCTTTGGTGGTCTACATCTGTCCACATATATGGCTGGCATGTCGTACTACTGTTCTCCTGTAGAGGTCGCTGTAGGAGAAATGTAAAGCTATAAGCTGATCATATAGTTTCATTCTGAAATAGTGTTGTCTTTAAGAGAAAACCCCCTTAAAGAGCACATATCAGCTAGAACAACCTCATTAAACCAGACATAGTGCCAGGGTAGGGTTGATCTTGCTGATTAAAATGATACTTGTCTTGTGAAAATCGGGTGAGGGATGAGGGCTCTAGTGCAAAGAGAGCCGGGCCTATCCCAGTGGTGCTCCTCTGTTCTCCACCAGTGGCCACGCCCCTCGGCGCACTGAAGTTCTTGTAAGTATAAAGAAAGTAAGTCTTTTTTCTCAGGAGTGCCACAGCCGATTTTCACAAAACAAGTATTGTTTTAATCAGCAGGATCAACCTTACTAAGCAGTATACAGAAATTAATAGAGTAGGTGCCCTTTAAATTCTCTACGACTCAACTCCAGGTTGGTGGGTCTATTGCTTCTACGGTGCTTTAGGGTTTTAGGGTTTACTTTCATCACCAAATAAAGTTAACTAGGTGTGATCGTAGAGAGAGGACATGGAATGTGTGCCCATCCACTTTGAGGATCTATGGACGTCAAACCACCCTGATGGCCATTCAATGATCCAGTGTAGACAAAAAGAGATCTCCACTCAAGGTAGTCTCTGCCGTGGCTATCTCCATTACTTCCATAGAGCTTAGTGGAGAGGTCCACATATGTGTGGTCACTTCTCTTATTGGTGGCTGCAATCAGGGGCGTAACTACCACAGCGGCAGACCATGCGACTGCTATGGGGCCCAGGGTAAGAGGGGACCCAGTCTTCGTTGGGATCATTTCCTCTTCTACTGGAGTTGAAAAGTTGGTCAGGACTCTACCCTCTTAAGGAACAACTTTTAGCAAAATAGGCAGTGGAAAATGGTTCAAAGGTCATGGAAAGGGTTTAGATGGAAACCATTCTGTCCTGTGTGGGGAGACCTTTGTTCTCTAGGTATGCCACTGGCTGCAATACAGGGTAAAGGAGGTTTGGGTTCTAGGAGGTGGAATGGAGACCTTCACCATCTTAAACAGGTTCTGAATGGGTTACCTTTGAAGTACAAATGTCCTACATTAAGCATCTGTGGTATATTCTGTAGGCCACCGATTTTTCTCAGCCTTTCTGGACACTTTGACTCGTTAGCGAGATGTTTCTTAGAGATGTTATAGATGACTGAAGATGTTTGGTTATCAAATTTCTAAAGCAGATATCTCACTTACTGGGAGCTGTCATGACTTCTCCGTCCCTCTCCGTCACCTTTCAGTCCTTGTCAGAGACTTTTCTTCTGAGTTTTCGCTTTGCTGGTTAGATATCTTGATAGAAAGCCATAAAAGATGAGCGAGTGCTTTTGTTTTCGTTCCAATTCATAGTCAGAACCATAAGAGAGTTGTTAATTAATGCTGCGGGGCTCCTGAATGTATGCAGATCTATATGTCAGTCTCTGGTTGCCACAGAAACTTATGAGACTCTTCTGAGTCTTCTGAATTTTAAAGGATCTAAAGAATAAAGAAAAATACTGACTGTGAACTATCTGATGACATTGTTCCATGGAATTAAATAAGTTTACTACATTGTAATTATTATTCTCATTTAGTGATCACTGAAGGACACATCATTGGGGTCTAGATTTTGGGATTGCTTTTACATCTCAATCACTCCCAACATTGACTTAGGATTTGCATGATGCAAATATAATGTCAACACGTCCTCACCCCCACATGTTATTTTCCCATAAAACCGGAGGAGAAAGAAACCAATGCTAAACCTGTCCTGTGTGCCACTTTCTCTCCTATGTGATACTGAGTCAGTGTGTCTAAGCCTAGCCAGTGTGATCTTGAGTGTTTTTGAATCTATTCAATGTGGTACTGTCTAAACCAGTCCTGTGTGATACTGCCTGAGTGTATCTAAGCTACCACCAGGACATTGAAGAAGCATTTCCCGGAGGAGTAATGACCAGGGAGTGAAGAGCAGAAGTGATGCCGCAGTCTGGTTTGTGAATTTTTTTACTCTGGTCTGAAGTTTAGATTTATTTTGAGGTTGGAAGTTTGCATTATTTATTGGGTCTTCGCTAAAATCTATTTTGAAGGGAGGTTCGATCTGTGGTCTGAGTTATTTAGTGAGTCTAATAAGGTGTTTGATCTGAAATAGGGATGAGCGAATGGAAATTTGGTTAGGGTTCGGCCGAACTTCAGGTCAAACTTCGGATTCGGGAACTTCACCCCAAACCCGGGCCCCATTAAAGTCAACAGGGACCCGGACTTCACTTTATGCTAAATAAAATAGCCATTCAGGGGTTAAAAATAATAATAATAATAATAGTAATAAAAACTCACCTCATCCACATGATCATGCAGCCGGTATCCTCTTCTTTCTTCAGGACCTGCAAAAGGACCTGCGACGATGTCACCGCACTTACCACAACATAATCGCAGGGCCTTTTGCAGGTTACCGGCTGTGCGATCATGTGGATGAGGTGAGTTTTTTTAATATTATTATTATGTTTAACCCCTGGATGACCATATTCTTTTGCATTCTGTCTTAAGAATGCTGTTATTTTCCGTTATAACCATGTTATATTGGAAAATAATAAAATCACCCGGACACCGAACCCAAACTTTAGTGAAAAAGTCCGGGTTCGGTTCCGGGTACCCGAACTCGCAGAGTTTGGTACGAACCCAGAACTTTGCAGTTCAGGTTCGCTCATCTCTAGGCTGAATCTTAGACTTTAGGGTCTGATCTGGTGTTTGATGGCCCCATGTGACATATTGGATTGATGGCGTGTGTGGTGAGTAGAAGACGAGCGCGCCAACAAGAACTATGCTATAGAGAGAGATGGAGGCAGACAATAGTGAGTACGTCTGGCTTCGGCACTATCCTCCCGTGTTGCTCCTTCTCAGCCAATCCATCTGGCTACGTTCATGCCACTTTCAGGTGAACACTAGTGTTGAGCGAATTGAAGTATCCAAAGTGGAATTCAATCAAATTTAAGGAAAATTTTGATTTGCTACAAAGCTGAATTTCTTCGCACTTCATGGTAACAAATAAATTTTCCCTGAAATGGCGGTAAAAAGCATAAAGAATTCATACTCACTTCATCCATTTGCACATGAAGAGGCCACAGTGGCCAGCTTGATTGAAGATACTTTGCAAAATCTCACGCCTGATGACGTATGACATCATCATGCAGGCAGGAGTGATGACATCATCACATCACGGCGTGAGATTTTGCATGATGGCAACAATCAAGATGGCCACGGCAGCCTCTACGCGATCAAATAGATAAGAAGAGTATTTTTTATTTATTTTATGTACTGGATTAATCCCTGAAAACCCTCAATGTAAATCAATCAGCAAAGAACGTGGCATCTGGGGGGTCCAACGACAGGGGACGGCGCCATTACCACTCCCCGTCATTGCACCCGCTACATACAAAGAAATGCGCCTCGTGACAAAGTAATTCAACACAAAGCAAATTTCTTTGTGAAATTCGGCAAAGCAGCCAAATTGAATTTTTAATAGCTTCGCTCATCTCTAGTGAACACATTTAATTTATGCATTGGGAAAGCGCTTAGCACATGCACTGAATGTAACCATAGGCCCCATTCACGAGACAGAGGAGGGCAGAGTGTTCTCCATCTTGGAATATTCCCATCAATTTGAAAAATCTCTAAAAATAAAGTTCAAAAACTCCTTCTACATGTTCCTTGGTGTGATCTTACATTTTTGGACTTTTTGGACCAATGCGCAGCAAAAACAATTCAGCTTCCACCATCCAAGTGTCCATGGCCTTGACTCCAACCATCTTCTGTTACTTCATTATGACAGACTTCAAATATTTACTCTTCTTTTCCTTTAGGTACTTAGGTAGAATATTCCACCTCCATCATCAGCCATGGTCAGATGTATGTAGAGTTCAGTACACAGGGAGAGATATCGCCATGGTCAAATTATGTATGAGATTCAGTTAACAGGAGAGAGATCAGCCATGCGTCCAGATTATGTAGAGTTCAGTACCACAGGAGAGAGATCACCATGTTCAAGCATGATGAGGTTCAGTACACAGGAGAGAGATCAGCCATGCGTCAGATGTATGTAGAGTTTCTACACAGGAGAGAGATCACCATGGTCAGATGTATTGTAGAGTGTCAGTAACAGAGAGACATCAAGCCTGGTCAGCAGTATTAGAGTCAGTACACAGGAGATAGATCACCATGTCAGATGTATGTAGAGTTCAGTAGACAGGAGAAATCAGCCATGGTCAGATGTATGTAGAGTTTCAGTACACAGGAAGAGAGATTCAGCCATGGTCAGATGTATGTAGAGTTCAGTACAACAGGAGATAGATCAGCCATGGTCAGATGTATGTAGAGGTTCAGTAGACAGGAGAGAGATCAGCCATGGTCAGATGTATGTAGAGTTCAGTACAGCAGGAGAGAGATCAGCCATGGTCAGATGTATGTAGAGTTCAGTACAACAGGAGATAGATCAGCCATGGTCAGATGTATTTAGGGTCAGTACACAGGAGAGAGATCAGCCATGGTCAGATGTATGTAGAGTTCAGTACACAGGAGATAGATCAGCCATGGTCAGATGTATGTAGAGTTCAGTAGACAGGAGAGAGATCAGCCATGGTCTGATGTATGTAGAGTTCAGTACACAGGAGAGAGATCAGTCATGGTCAGATGTATGTAGAGTTCAGTAGACAGGAGAGAGATCATCCATGGTCAGATGTATGTAGAGTTCAGTACACAGGAGAGAGATCAGCCATGGTCAGATGTATGTAGAGTTCAGTACACAGGAGAGAGATCAGCCATGGTAAGATGTATGTAGAGGTTCAGTACACAGGAGAGAGATCAGCCATGGTCAGATGTATGTAGAGTTCAGTACACAGGAGAGAGATCAGCCATGGTAAGATGTATGTAGAGTTCAGTACACAGGAGAGAGATCAGCCATGGTCAGATGTATGTAGAGTTCAGTAGACAGGAGAGAGATCAGCCATGGTCAGATGTATGTAGAGTTCAGTACACAGGAGATAGATCAGCCATGGTCAGATGTATGTAGAGTTCAGTACACAGGAGATAGATCAGGCCATGGTCAGATGTATGTAGAGTTCAGTAGACAGGAGAGAGATCAGTCCATGGTCAATGTATGTAGAGTTCAGTACACAGGAGAGAGATCAGCCATGGTCAGATGTATGTAGGGTTTAGTACACAGGAGAGAGATCAGCCAATGGTCAGATGTATGTAGAGTTTCAGTACACAGGAGAGAGATCAGCCATGGTCAGATGTATGTAGATTCAGTAGACAGGAGAGATCAGCCATGAGATGATGCAGTTCAGGACAGCCAGATGTTCAGTAGCCATGTCTGATGTATGAGAGTTCAGTACACAGGAGAGAGATCGGTCATGTCAGATGTATGTAGAGTTCAGTAGACAGGAGAGAGATCAGCCATGGTCAGATGTATGTAGAGTTCAGTAGACAGGAGAGAGATCAGCCATGGTCAGATGTATGTAGGGTTCAGTACACAGGAGAGAGATCAGCCATGGTCAGATGTATGTAGAGTTCAGTACACAGGAGAGAGATAAAGCCATGGTAAGATGTATGTAGAGTTCAGTACACAGGAGAGAGATCAGCCATGGTCAGATGTATGTAGAGTTCAGTACACAGGCGAGAGATCAGCCATGGTCAGATGTATGTAGAGTTCAGTACACAGGAGATAGATCAGCCATGTCAGATGTATGTAGGGTTCAGTACACAGGAGAGAGATCAGCCATGGTTAGATGTATGTAGGGTTCAGTACACAGGAGAGAGATCAGCCATGGTCAGATGTATGTAGAGTACAGTACACAGGAGATAGATCAGCCATAGTCAGATGTATGTAGAGTTCAGTACACAGGAGAGATCAGCCATGGTCAGATGTATGTAGGGTTCAGTACACAGGAGAGAGATCAGCCATGGTCAGATGTATGTAGGGTTCAGTACAATAGAGAGATCAAGAGATCAGCCATGGTCAGATGTATGTGGGGTTCAGTACACAGGAGAGAGATCAGTCATGGTCAGATGTATGTAGGGTTCAGTACACAGGAGAGATATCAGCCATGGTCAGATGTATTTAGGGTTCAGTACACAGGAGAGAGATCAGCCATGGTCAGATGTATGTAGGGTTCAGTATAATAGAGAGATCAGGCCAATGGTCAGATGTATGTAGGGGTTCAGTACACAGGAGAGAGATCAGCCATGGTCAGATGAATGTAGGGTTCAGTACACAGGAGAGAGATCAGCCATGGTCAGATGTATGTAGGGTTCAGTACACAGGAGAGAGATCAGCCATGGTCAGATGTATGTAGGGTTCAGTACAATAGAGAGATCAGCCATGGTCAGATGTATGTAGGGTTTCAGTACACAGGAGAGAGATCAGCCATGGTCAGATGTATGTAGAGTTCAGTACACAGGAGAGAGATCAGCCATGGTCAGATGTATGTAGGGTTCAGTACACAGGAGAGAGATCAGCCATGGTCAGATGTATGTAGGGTTCAGTACACAGGAGGGAAATCAGCCATGGTCAAGATGTATGAAGGGTTCAGTACAATAGAGAGATCAGCCATGGTCAGATGTATGTAGAGTTCAGTACACAGGAGAGAGATCAGCCATGGTCAGATGTATGTAGGGTTCAGTACACAGGAGAGAGATCAGCCATGGTCAGATGTATGTAGAGTTCAGTAGACAGGAGAGAGATCAGCCATGGTCAGATGTATGTAGGGTTCAGTACACAGGAGAGATCAGCCATGGTCAGATGTATGTAGAGTTCAGTACAGTACACAGGAGAGAGATCAGCCATGGTCAGATGTATGAAGGGTTCAGTACAATAGAGAGATCAGCCATGGTCAGATGTATGTAGAGTTCAGTACAAAGGAGAGAGATCAGCCATGGTCAGATGTATGAAGGGTTCAGTACACTGAAGAGAGGAGTAGAAGTGAAGCAGGAATGCAGACAAGTCGGTATAATCAGGCTCTGGATGTTCAAAGCTTTGGGCTGATATCGGCGCAGCAATTACTGTGATTGTGATAAGTGCAATCATTAGGTAATCACTGGAAGCATGAAGATCACGGCTGAGCGAAGCGAGACGAAGTTCAATCCCCTTTCCTTACACCTTCATTAGGACTGTTTATTCCATCCCAGGAACCATCCGAGCCCCTCCAGCTCTGGATTATTCCGGTTGAGCTACAAGTTTCACCAGTAAGGTTAATATTTTGTGACCACGGGAACACTTTTGGGTTTGTGTAAATGGCACTGCAGATATCTGATTGAGGGAATGGTAATGTGACATTTCCATCATTAGAGCAAAGTGGCGATTACTCTGCTGCAAGTAATGAAGTTGATTTAATAAAACAAAGCTAAAGAGTCCACTTGGAGAAGGAACCTATAAAGAATCTTTAAAGGTCACGACGAGGCTCGGGCTTTGCCTTTTTATGTTCACAGATTATTCGCTGCTGACTGATTACAATTTCTAAAAGTCTTTTGGTTTATAATCAAGCGTCTGGAGATCCCAGAAAACCGTTCAGAAATTAACGCCAGTGCTTGGTACAGTACAGAAAACTCATACATACATTTATAAATATGCAACATGGGCAAGATACATTGTACATCTATAGCCGTTTACTGCATACAGCTCCTATGTAGAACAATGAAGAAGAGGGGGCAGAGGTAATGTAGTGAATCCTGACTGCAGTGTAAGACTGCACATAGGTGGGCTAATAGGCTGTAAAGATGAAGACACATGGATCTGCATAGGAGCTGTATACACAAAGCAGCTTGTTTTGTTTTCTTAAGACTATTTTTTTTTACTTTTATTTAAAATGTTGCAGAGATTTTTGTTTTCACTTGTGCTTAAAAAAACCAACACACAAAGCAGAACCCAGTAAAGATCTTCATCATTAAGGGCTTATGCACACGAGAGTGTGCATTCAGTGCCCGTGTTGTGGACTGCATTTTGCTATCCACAACGCATGGGCACTGACATTGGGGCCGACGCATGCGGATCGCAGACCCATACCCGTACCGCATAAAAGTAGTCCATGCGCTACTTTTTTGCAGTGCGGAGGCTAGGCCAGAAACACCACTGTAGTGCGCCGTGGTGTTCCAATCCGAGCCTCCGTTCCGCATCTCCGTGATTGCGGACCCATTGAATTGAATGGGCCCGCGATCCATGATGCGGGCTGCACACGGCCAGTGCCCATGTACTGCGAACCTGCCGTATGCGGGCCGCAATATAGGCACAGCACAGGCCGGCACTGGTCGTGTGCATGAGCCCTAACAATCACAGGACGAGATCTCAGAAACAGTGCCTGACATTTTCAAGGTGTTTTGCTATTTTTGTTGCATTTTTTGTCTCTCTGTTTATTTTATTTTTACAGCTCCAGATGTTACATGGAAGTCTAAGAGAAATAATGGTGAATTTTGCAGGAGATTTTTTATTTTTTTTTGCATACTGTTCTACAGAGGAAGTTATCTCTCTCTCTCTCTCTCTATATATATATATATATATATATAGTTACTGCAGGGGGACTCATGCTTTCCAATATAAAATGCAAGGCAGGAATAAACCTGTGCACAATTTATTTGAGCAAAAAAGCCATAAAATGCTTAAAAACACAAACAAAAACCTGCACAATCAAGTGTTTTTGTGTGTTTTAGGCAAAAATAAATAAATAAATACAAGATAAAACTATATATGGCAGCATATTTAAAGGAATTTTCCTGTTTTATGTAAAAGAGCCCTAATCACTGCACAAATGAAAATTCTGCAGCTTTGTAATAAACTTCACTCTTCAGTTCCCCACAACTTTAAGATACTTGTTTTCTGTCAGTGAATGAGATCATTCTCGCCTTCAATCAGATGCAGCAAATAGAACATTACTAGTTGTGTATGGCTCTGAAAATTTTGAATGTAAGCACGAGTGTCGTCAAGCAGAGATCTGGAAATAAAGAATGACTGATACATAATTATATTAGTCATAGACAGTTTTGTTTTTGCACTGATTAAGGGCTCATGCACATTATTGTGGGTCTGCAAAAACAGATCCACAGAAAATACGGATGACGTCCGTGTGCATTCTGTATTTTGCAGAACGGAAAAGCCGGCCTCTAATAGAACAGTCCTATCCTTGTCCGTAAGGCTGACAATAATAGGACATGTTCTCTTTTTTTTTGCAGGACGGACATACGGAAACAGAATGCACATGGAGTAACTTCCATTTTTATTTTTGCGGACCCATTGAAATGAATGGTTCCGCATACGGTCAGCAAAAAAAACAAAAATGGAAACTGAAAGAAAATACGTTTGCCTGCATGAGGCCTAAAAGGCTTTTACAAGATAATATGTTATCTAAATACAAAAATATATGAATCTAATTAGTGGGTCCCACCATTGGACACAGATCACAAGAATAGGGGGTCCCAAGTACAGTGTTCCAGGACTCACCATTTGAGGAACTCAGTAACTCCTTTCTCGTCGGTGGGTCCATTCTGGGACAACCCCTTTAAGAAGGAGTCACTGTTCACCATCACATAATTTGATCCCCATGTGTAGCACATTGATGGGTTATTTGATCGAAGAAAGTGCATTAGGGACTCATTGAGGTGAACAGGTCTGAGAGAGGTCCCCAGGGGGCCAATATTTAGCTGCAGCATCTACTGACCCAAAGGATGTGGCTATAGTGGAGCAGAGGCAGCAGACGCCCTGGTGCCTGAGGGACCCAAGGCCTCTCTGCCATATAAGCCACCAGTATTATAAACGGCAGGTACAGATTTTCCATTGGAGCCTGGAGACATGAAGTCTCATCTCTGCTGATAACGCTCCTCATTTCTGCTCTTTCTTTCGAGATCTGACTCCATTTCATCTTTCAGTAGGAAACACATATCCCGCAGGTAATTCTCTGCCTTATTGGTGGACTGGGAATATGGAGGCTGTTTGCATGTTGTAAAGCGAGCACCTCTCTTTTTACTCAGACATAAACTTTTCTGCCGAGCCTATAAACTGCATTCTGCTGACAGAAACTGATGTATATGAAAGATGTAACAATCCAGAAGTAGGTTATACTGTTCCAGAAAATATCTAGGGGGCAAGGTCTCCGCAGCGACGCTCGGCCCACGGGTCCTCGCTTGTTTATTTATTACCTAATGCTGTGGAATAATGGACTCTCGGCAATCATATTTCACATCCTGATCTCGACCAGGGAAATACAATGAAACCCGTTTTCCTTTGGTGTTTAATTTAGTTTTTTTTTTTTACTTATAAAATGGTGTCGGTAATCACGCTGACTAATGGCATTAACTCGGGGGGATTTATGCCCAACAGTTTATAGGTGAGATAATAAATCCTGCCTCCGTTTAATGAATGTGGATGTTGTGATTATGCCGCTTGGAATGAAATATGGTTACATTGTGAGCATTTTTGCATTGCACCTGTTAGGGAGAGGATAACATTTAAAGATCAAATATCACATCCTTGGTATTTATAAATATTCTGTGATCTTTGCACAATTCTACATTGAATTTTGAGCATCTCCCAAATCATTTCCTCCAAGGATGTTGTATTTCTATAGATCCAAAATAAATGAGTGCAATTAATCTACTTAATGACTGGATCTGTAATACTGGATGTACAATGCACAGATCAAATATATAGTCAGAAGTCATCATCATCATCATCACATATATTCAACTTTATCTACCGTACATAAAGTGGAGTCAACTTGTAACTATATTAGATTACTTATCCTGTACTGATCCTGAGTTACATCCTGTATTATACTCCAGAGCTGCACTCACTATTCTGCTGGTGCAGTCACTGTGTACATACATTACTTATCCTGTACTGATCCTGAGTTACATCCTGTATTACACTCCAGAGCTGCACTCACTATTCTGCTGGTGCAGTCACTGTGTACATATATTACTTATCCTGTACTGATCCTGAGTTACATCCTGTATTATACTCCAGAGCTGTACTCACTATTCTGCTGGTGCAGTCACTATGTACATACATTACTTATCCTGTACTGATCCTGAGTTATATCCTGTATTATACTCCAGAGCTGCACTCACTATTCTGCTGGTGCAGTCACTGTGTACATACATTACTTATCCTGTACTGATCCTGAGTTACATCCTGTATTATACTCCAGAGCTGCACTCACAATTCTGCTGGTGCAGTCACTGTGTACATACATTACTTATCCTGTACTGATCCTGAGTTACATCCTGTATTATACTCCAGAGCTGCACTCACTATTCTGCTGGTGCAGTCACTGTGCACATACATTACTTATCCTGTACTGATCCTGAGTTACATCCTGTATTATACTCCAGAGCTGCACTCACTATTCTGCTGGTGCAGTCACTGTGTACATACATTACTTATCCTGTACTGATCCTGAGTTACATCCTGTATTATACTCCAGAGCTGCACTCACTATTCTGCTGGTGCAGTCACTGTGTACATACATTACTTATCCTGTACTGATCCTGAGTTACATCCTATATTATACTCCAGAGCTGCACTCACTATTCTGCTGGTGCAGTCACTGTGTACATACATTACTTATCCTGTACTGATCCCGAGTCATATCCTGTATTATACTCCAGAGCTGCACTCACTATTCTGATGGTGGAGTCACTGTATACATACATTACTTATCCTGTACTGATCCTGAGTTACATCCTGTATTATACTCCAGAGCTGCACTCACTATTCTGGCTGGTGCAGTCACTGTGTACATACATTACTTATCCTGTACTGATCCTGAGTTACATCCTGTATTATACTCCAGAGTTGCACTCACTATTCTGCTGGTGCAGTCACTGTGTACATACATTACTTATCCTGTACTGATCCTGAGTTATATCCTGTATTATACTCCAGAGCTGCACTCACTATTCTGCTGGTGCAGTCACTGTGTACATACATTACTTATCCTGTACTGATCCTGAGTTACATCCTCTATTATACTCCAGAGCAGCACTCACTATTCTGCTGTTGCAGTAATTGTACACATATAATATGCTACCTAATCTGTACTGATTCTGAGTTACATAATAATTAGAGATGAGCGAAGGTTTGAAAATTTTGATTCGGCCAATTCGACAAAGTTGGACAAGAAATTAGATTCATTATCAATTACTTTTTCACAAGTTGCGATAAGTCAGATATACCCAGGCCGCTCTGCCTAATCATATTCATCTGCGCCATCAGTATTACAGGTGTAATTTATCACTGTCTACATCACTGTGCAGTGCACCAAAATTCATAGCTAATCCCTTCTGTTAAACAAAAAGAAAAGCATACAGCAGCCTTCAGTAAAGCCAAAAACTTGTTGCGCCTCTGCAGGAGCTGTGTCCAAATAGGTCCTTAGTGGAACAAAATAAAGAAATGGAGGCAGCACCAATAAAGTAATGGAGAAAAAATGTTCTTTTAATGCATGTTGTGGCAGTCCTAGCAACATGGGGGCTTATTTATTAAGACTGCAGTTCTAGACGCCGCTTTTAATAAAGCCCCATAGCTGGCGGAGAATCCGCTGAAATTGTGAAGATGTGCAGGCTTCTCCATAACATCAGCGCATCCAGTAGCAATAACACGGACAGTAGCGGCCCTATTTGATCTGTATTTGAAAGCCAAAAACAGGAGTGGTCCAAAACAAAGATAAAATGTAATGGAAATATTTGCATCTCATCTGTGTTTTTGGACCCACTCCTGCTTTTGGCTTACCAATACTGATCAAATACTGACAAAATACTGACCGTGTGAAAGAGGGCTTACGGATGCTCAATCGACAGGATACTTTTTAATTTTTTTTTAAATTTTTCTGTTTTTCTGATGGATAGGAAGAACGGAACAATAAACTATGATGTCAACATGGGCAAACAGGGACAATAGTAGCTCCATAACAGAGTGTGGAGGGTGGCAGCAGCAGCAGCAGTGGCAGTAACAATAATAGTAGTGGCCCCATAACAGAGTGTTGAGGGTGGCAGCAGCAGTGGTAGTAACAGGGACAATAATGGCCCAATGAGAGGGGGGTCAACAGCAGTTCCATACAGTACAAGGTGGTGGAAGATCACAGTAGTAACAGAACCCAAAACATCAGTGTGATAGCAGTGCCCAGTGGCATGCATATCCTTTTAAAAATGTAACATACATATCAGTAGGCCAAGAAGCCCCATTGTAGGAATGGCGGTAGAGGCAGCAGGCAGGTGGCATCAAAATAGTGCATCAGCACATTGCTAGAAGTAATGGCACACTACAGTAGGATCATTAGTGGCAGATTGATCTATTCTGTTGCATCAGACACCGGTGTTTGGAAATCCTGGTTAATACACACTTGATTAATGTTTATGAAGATTAGTCTCTCAACTAAAGTTGAGCAAATCGAAGTCCAGTCATGGGGAGCCGGCGGCGCAGCACCGCCTGTCTCCAGTGTCAGTGCAGGAGTGAGGACGCAATCAGAGTCCTCGTCTCCATGACGAAGGGGGGGCGGAGAGAACCCGGCCACGCACTCAGCCTCAGAGCGGCCGGCCTTCCACCTATACCCTAGGGAACAAGCAAGGGGAGGGCCTGAGCGCCTACCAAAATGAGTCGGGGCTTGGATGTTTGAGCCTGTTAGAGGTGGCTCACGTGACGCTGGCCACGTCACGTGACCCATCAATTAGGCCTATTTAAGCAGGCAACCTGCTGGCCACAGGTTTCCTGTGATTGGTCTCATCACCTTCACCAGCGTACCTGAATTGTTATTATTATTATTATCAGGGGCGGGCTGGGCCGGTGGCAGGAAGGCAGAGCCCCCCGGGCCGGTGTATGTCAGGGCCGCGGTGGCTCCTGAACTCAATTGTATCTGCATCCACTAGATGCAGATACAATTGTGCCAGTAGCAGCCAGCGCAGGCGGAGCAGGGAACTTCTGGTTCCCTGCTCCGCTACTCCCGGTGGCCGGCGCACTGATGTGACGTAGGCGGCGCAATGACGTCATCGTGCCGCCTGCGACGTTCCTCAGGAGCAGACCCGCCAGAAGAGGCCGGGTCTGCATTGTGGGACCGTGCCTGGAAAGGTGAGTATTAACTGCCCTTCCCCTAAGCTCTCTACATGCACCCCTTAACCTAATACTGCCTCCTGCCTCCCTATTACTGACCCCCATACTGACCCTGCCTTACCCTATCCCTAATACTGGCCCCTGCCCACCTAGTACTGACCACCCTGCCTTACCCCTGACCCTAATACTGGCCCCTGACCCCTAATACTGACCCTACCTGACCCCTAAACCTAGTACTGGTCCCTGACCTCTAATACTGACCTGCATTAACTCATAACCCTAATATAGGCCCCTGACCCCTAATACTGGCCCTGCCTGACCCCTAATCCTAGTACTGGCCCCTGACCTCTAGTACTGACCGCTGACCACTTATTGTGGCCCCTGACCACTACCCTAGTACTGACCTCTAACCTTGGACCCCTAACCCTGATACTAGCCCCTTACCCCCTAGTACTGACCCCTAATACTGGTCTTACCTGACCCCCTAATATTGGCCCTTTCGCACCCCTAAGGCTACTTTCACACTTGCGTCAGCAGGATCCGTTTGTGAGATCCGTCCAGGCTCTCACAAACGCATCCGTCCTGATAAAATACAACCGTCTGCATCCATTCTGAACGGATCCGTTTGTATTATATTTTACATAGCAGAGACGGATCCGTTCAGAACTCCATTGAAAGTCAGTGGGGATCCGTTCCCATTGACTTAGCATTGTAGTCATGACAGATCTGTCTCCATTCCGCTCCAAAACTACACCAAAACGCTGCCAGAGTGGAATGGAGACGGAACGGAGGCAAACTGATGCATTTTGAATGGATCCTTATCCATTCAGAATGCATTAAGGAAAGACTGATCAGTTCAGGGCCGTTTGTGAGAGCCTGGGATGGATCTCACAAACGGATCCTGCTGACGCAAGTGTGAAAGTAGCCTAACCCTAGTACTGGCCCCTGACCTCTAATACTGGCCCCTGACCCCTATCCTAGTACTGACCTCTAACCCTGGACCCCTAACCCTAATATTGACACCAAATCCTGTCCCTAACCCTAATACTGACCCCTAATACTTTCCCTAACTCTAATACTATACCATACAGACCCCTAACCCTACTACTGACCCCTAACCCTGAGGCTACATTCACATGACCATATGTGTTTTGAGGTCCACACATTGCGAATCCACAAAACACGGATACTGGCTGTGTGCATTCCACATTTTGTGGAACACACATGCCCAGCCCTATGATAGAAATGCCTGTTCTTGTCTGCGTTTTCGGTCAAGAATAAAACATACTCTATCTTTTTTTGCGGAGCTTGCGGAACGAAACTTAGGATTTGCGGCCCCATTGAAGTGAATGGAAATACGGTTGTTTGAAGGTACCCTAACGCTGCCTCTAACCCCAGTACTGGCCCCTAACTGATACTGACCCTAATTCTAATACTGGCCCTAAGGGTGCATTCAGACGACCGTATTCAGACGACCGTATTTCTAAGTCTGCATCCGTTCCAAAATTTTGCCGAATGGGTGCGGACCCATTAATTTCAATGGGGCTGCAAAAGATGCGGACACCACACCATGTACTGTCCGCATACGTAGTTCCGTTCCCCCCCAAAAAATATAGTGCATATGTCCTATTCTTGTCCGCAAGAATAGGCATTTCTATATAGGGCTTGCACTGTGCGTTCCGCAAAATGTGGAACGCACAAGGCCAGTATTTGTGTTTTGCGGATCCACAATTTGGGGACTGCAAAACACTTTCAGTCGTCTGAATGTAGCTTTATGCTAATACTACGCCTATCCCCAATACTGACCCCTAACCCCAATACTGACCCCTAACCCCAATACTGGCCCTTAACTCTAACACAGTGACCATAATATATGACTGTCCACATATATCTGTACACACTGCATCTTTTACACCTGACATATACACACAGAGTACTGATATGTCAGGTACAAGGTATAATAGATGCAGTGGATAAACTTATATAGTATATACAGCAGTGTACTGATATGTGAGGTATGAGGTATAATAGATGCAGTGTGTACAGATATATAGTATATACAGCAGTGTACTGATATGTGAGGTATGAGGTATAATAGATGCAGTGTGTACAGATATATAGTATATACAGCAGTGTACTGATATGTGAGGTATGAGGTATAATAGATGCAGTGTGTACAGAT
The DNA here is from genome assembly GCA_900303285.1 of Rhinella marina. Taxonomy (NCBI): domain Eukaryota; kingdom Metazoa; phylum Chordata; class Amphibia; order Anura; family Bufonidae; genus Rhinella; species Rhinella marina. Next base: position 38,292 of record ONZH01025763.1, read on the forward strand.
ATATAATATATACAGCAGTGTACTGATATGTGAGGTATGAGGTATAATAGATGCAGTGTGTACAGATATATAGTATATACAGCAGTATACTGATATGTGAGGTATGAGGTATAATAGATGTAGTCTGTACAGATATATAGTATATACAGCAGTGTACTGATATGTGAGGTATGATGTATAATAGATGTAGTGTGTACAGATATATAGTATATACAGCAGTATACTGATATGTGAGGTATGAGGTATAATAGATGTAGTCTGTACAGATATATAGTATATACAGCAGTGTACTGATATGTGAGATATGAGGTATACTAGATGCAGTGTGTACAGATATATAATATATACAGCAGTGTACTGATATGTGAGGTACGAGGTATAACACATGTAGTGTGTACAGATATATAGTATACACAGCAATGTACTAATATGTGAGGTACAAGGTATAATAGATACAGTGTGTACAGATATATAGTATATACAGCAGTGTACTGATATGTGAGATATGAGGTATAATACAGGCAGTGTGTACAGATATATAGTATATACACCAGTGTACTGATATGTGAGGTATGAGGTATAATAGATATAGTGTGTACAGATATATATTATATACAGCCGTGTACTGATATGTGAGATATGAGGTATAATAGATATAGTGTGTACAGATATATAGTATATACAGCAGTGTACTGATATGTGAGGTACGAGGTATAATAGATATAGTGTGTACAGATATATAGTATATACAGCAGTGTACTGATATGTGAGGTATGAGGTATAATAGATGTAGTGTGTACAGATATATAGTATATACAGCAGTGTACTGATATGTGAGGTATGAGGTATATTAGATGCAGTGTGTACAGATATATAATATATACAGCAGTGTACCGATATGTGAGATATGAGGTATAATACAGGCAGTGTGTACAGATATATAATATATACAGCAGTGTACTGATATGTGAGGTACGAGGTGTAACACATGTAGTGTGTACAGATATATAATATATACAGCAGTGTACTGATATGTGAGGTACGAGGTATAATAGATGTAGTGTGTACAGATATATAGTATATACAGCAGTGTACTAATATGTGAGGTGCAAGGTATAATAGATACAGTGTGTACAGATATATAGTATATACAGCAGTGTACTGATATGTGAGATATGAGGTATAATACAGGCAGTGTGTACAGATATATAATATATACAGCAGTGTACTGATATGTGAGGTACGAGGTATAATAGATATAGTGTGTACAGATATATATTATATACAGCCGTGTACTGATATGTGAGGTATGAGGTATAATATATGTAGTCTGTACAGATATATAGTATATACAGCAGTGTACTGATATGTGAGGTATGAGGTATAATATATGTAGTCTGTACAGATATATAGTATATACAGCAGTGTACTGATATGTGAGGTATGAGGTATAATAGATGTAGTGTGTACAGATATATAGTATATACAGCAGTGTACTGATATGTGAGGTATGAGGTATAATAGATGTAGTGTGTACAGATATATAGTATATACAGCAGTGTACTGATATGTGAGGTACGAGGTATAATAGATGTAGTGTGTACAGATATATAGTATATACAGCAGTGTACTGATATGTGAGGTATGAGGTATAATAGATGTAGTGTGTACAGATATATAGTATATACAGCAGTGTACTGATATGTGAGGTACGAGGTATAATAGATGCAGTCTGTACAGATATATAGTATATGCAGCAGTGTACTGATATGTGAGGTATGAGGTATAATAGATGTAATAGTTATGGTGCTATATTTCTTGTTGATTTTGTTGCTGTATTTGACTTATGGGCCTGGTTCTGGTGTTGTATTCATGCAGTGAACTTGGTTCTGTGTTTGACTTATCGGTTTGGTTCTGGTGCTGTGTGTATGTAGTGATCTTGGTTCTTGCTCTGTATTTGTGTTAAACATACATCTGATGCTATACGTCTAATACTATCCATTCACATTTGGGTCACAGATTCTGTTAAAAAGACCGGTCAGAAAAGTTCTGCATGCAAGACTTTTTTGTTCGGTAAAGGAGCAGCATCCTGAGCAGACCCCATTATACTCAATGGAGTCTCTTCAGCTCAGGGGTTGGCAAATCTGGTCCCTCTAATGATCAGGCTGTTGCTACGGACTCAGCCATGTCCTGTATCTGGGATCCAACATGAAAACACAACCAGCTGCCGCCTTTTAACCATTTAAAGCCCATTTACCTATACCGGCTTTATGGTAGGCGGAGTTAAACAGGTTAAGGGTGGGTCGCTACACATGGGCCAGTGCTGTGTGCTTGCCACCCAGGCTAAAATTTGCCAGCCAGCCCCTGATTATTATTGCGACTTCTTTGTTGACCTCGGCTTTGCACTTGACCTCGTCCTTGACTCTCCCCTTGTACTTTGTGACCTCTTGGCTTCTGACCTCGGTTTGCTAATATTCACTTATCTGTGTGTTCTGTCTTTGTCTGTTTGCTGTCTGCCCCAGCATGTAATTAAGCTAGGGACTGCCATCCAGTTGTACACTGTCGTTTAGGATGGATTTTGCAAGTAGGCAGGGACAGTGGTGTGGTTGAGTTCCGGGCTGCACCACTCCTATACGTGACATCCACAAAGTTGACTTTCGATCCAAATTACCTTGTGCTTTGTGGTAGCAAATCATTTTAACCTGAAATAGTGTAAAAAACAAACATAAAAAATCATACTTACCTGATCCATTTGCTTGTGACGGGTAAGCCACCGCCATCTTGCTTGTAGATCTTGCATGAAATGCAGTGCGTTGTGATGTATGACGTTAACATGCTGGCCGGCGTTATGATGTCACCACGGGCTGTTTGAGATTTCACCCCAGATCTTAAAGCAAGGTGGGGGAGGCCAGCCCTTCGCCAGCAAACGGATCAGGTAAGTACGATTACTTATATCAGATGCCGTGATCAGGTATGAACTGAGGGGTACAATGACATGGAGCTGCACATGGTTTCCTTAGTAGGCGGCTAAAAAAACTGCTCATCGCTTCCCGTTATCAGTAACCATGGTTCCTATCTTCAGTTGGTAAGGAGACAGCTGGCGTTCGATCACTTTATTGATGGCTCCGTTCACCAAGGTTGAACAGGTGCAGAACCGTGTGACAACGCCTAGCTTTGCATAGGTGATATGCTGGGGCACCACTGTAAACTGTGCCTAGAGGGGTAGGTGAGGACAAGGTGGAGGATGAGGAGGCAGAGAAGGACATTGGCGCAGAAATCCCAGCATTACTACACAGAGGTGGCATTGCCATCACCAGGCCAAGTTGCTGGAGTGCCTGGTCCAGAACAGAGACTACTCCAGTAGGCAGTGGCCTGATGGATCCCTTGCAGATCCCTGTATAGGGTGAAAAACAGGGGACTGTCAGGATAACATCCTTAGTGTGTTGGTTGACACAGTGGTTCCACACCCAGTGCTGTATCAGTCCTCCAGATACCATGTCTGGTAATTGAGATGTTACTCCAAGTCTTGACCTCCTACTTATTTCAGACTTCATTCCTGATCCATAACTAGAGCCGTTGCATTCACGACCCTTGGTTCTACTTCTGGCCACAACTTGCTCCAATAATGCTTCCATTACGAATCCATGACTATTCTGGAGACCGCAATCTGGGAATTCTCCTGTAGTAAAGTCCACGCCTACTTGCATCGGTTAAGAATAGAGAGCAGGGAACTCTCTAGACTCTACAATCCAGTTTATCCAGCGTCAAACAGATTGTGATTAGGGAATCCACATTCCAAGAGATCCGCTTACCCTGAAATACTTTTCAACAACTCCACCTAGTAACAAAATCCAACAAAGTTAGTCAACTTTTCGACAGATATCTGCCAACAGTTGGCATTTGTGGTCCCCAGAAAAAGTTCTGCAACTGCTTTTTCAGTCATGCAAATTCTCAAGACATGACTGCAGTATCAGACTACATCAGGTTTGTTTGTAGTCTGCTACCATGGAAACACATAGCTCCGGATAGGATATTTATGTGACAAAATGGACCAATAGCAAGAGTGAGCACCACAAGTAGACTATTTCATCTCCCAGTGGATCTAAGAATAGCTGTTTCTACCTATCAGCCCTGTTTCTTAATGTCAGTTGCGGATAGCCCTGAACTTCCCTGCATTTGGTCAATGGTTGCGATGCAAAATTAAATTTTTTTCAGGAGTTGTTTTTTGGTAAACTTTGGCTCAGATGAACATCTATGAGACAAGATTAGAGGCTTCTAGACAACATTAGCACTACTTATCTTGAGGGACAAAATTGAACTGGCCCAAAGACCCATAGATTGATTGCCATCATACATTACCAGTGCCTGGTGACCTGTTCTCCTCATCACTCACCAGTGCAGATATTCTTTGGAAGGCATTCCCCTTGCCTCTGCCACTCTGCTTTTACTGGTCTCTGTGCCTGACCTGCTGCTTCTCCTCTTTTGTGTCTTGCTTTACACAGACTGAACCTGACCTCTTAAAGGGCTAGTACACACCAATATCTGGCTGCTCGGTGCAAGAGTTAAAGGGGTATTCCCACCTTAGACAATGGGGGCATATCGCTTGGATATGCCCCCATTGTCTTATAGGTGCGGGTCCCACCGCTGGGACCTGCACCTATATTGAGATAGGAGGGGGGAGCACTGCATCTGGAGGACCCCAGGTTTCCCAGGGTCCGACCACCACCAGGCGCAGCTTCCCCACTGTTCCCATAGAAATGAATGGGAGCACACCATGCATGCGCGGCCCCCACTCCCATTCATTTCTATGTAGCCGATGGAAATAGCCGAGCCAGTGCCCGATAGAAATGAATGGAGGGCGGCTGCGCATGCGAAGTGCTCCCTCCTTTACTTTGGGGGCTCCGTTATCGATGTAGGTGTGGGTCCCAGAGGTGGGACCAAAACCTATAAGACAGTGGGGGCATATCCTAGCGATATGCCCCCATTGTCTAAGATGGGAATAACCCTTTAAGCTTGGACTCCGCTTTCCTTTGTGGCCAGGGACAGGGAAGCACATAGCCATTGTGCTGTCTCAAGCCTTCCATCCCCCCATATTAAATCCTTGACCTATCCCCTTCCCTCCAGCCAGAGGTGTAATTTGACCAGCATACACTTTCTATAATACCTGTGTCTTCTTATGCAGAACAAGGGTCTTTGGGCCTCCTCAGGCTCATGGTCCCGGGTTGCGACTGCTACCTCTGCACCCCCTATAGCTACCCCCCTGCACGTGCACCAGCCATTGTCTACTCCGGGGTAGCGACCTTGGAAAGTCAATTTCTCCTTGCAAAGATGAAGATGAACAATGCCTTAGACTTTGCTCCCTGGTTTAGACCTACATCTAAATTCATTATTGACCCAACGGGTCCACATCTGCTTCTAGCTTTCACTACATAGACATCTTATTTTCAGTGTATTTCTGGAATCAGAATCTGTTGAAAAGCATCAAATATCTATGACCTGCTTCCATATTTTAGTCAATGTACATTAAAGAATTATGGGGAGGTCACAGGCCGCTGACAGCTTGAGTCAGTGTATCATAAAACAGATGATGAAAAAAATATGGCGCAAAATATAGCAACTCAAGATCCTGAAATATCCTCAGGTAATGATGACCTAGGATCCTCCATCATACAACATCTCTGGGCTCCTACACGTCTTTCAATTACGAGGAGTATTTTTCCGCCACAGCCGTTGTCTATGGGCATTTTGTAAATTAGTTTTCACACTTTTTTCGCCTCATAAATACACGGAATACACAGAAAAAATCCCCCATGTGTTGTTATAATAGACGTCTATTATATCATGCATCCCGGCCTGGAGAATGAGGCGCACGCTGGTCAACACAAAGTGGAAAAATCTCCACCTCAGCTGAAAAGCGGGATTCATTCTTCAGAATAAAAAATGATTCTCCTGGAATAATATATAAATCTGGTTCTGGAAAGCAAATCATTGTTAATGCACTGCTCCAACTCCGCGCAGCTGATTAATCCTTGTGGGTATCACAGTGTCTAATGGCTTAACTCATGCCATGACAGACAGCTTGTCAGGAGCGAGGAAAGACGGAAATCTTTAGCGAGCTCTTTCTTGGAGTAATTGAAGGAGATGTATTGCTCCTCCGCTATGTATACCATGCGATGTACTATAGATTATTTAACTCTATGGGGAGCAATATTCGGCCAGTTGGAGCGAGAATATTTATCAAGTGATAGACAATCACCTAAAGCAAACTAAGTCACAGGCGGCCTTCAGAAACACAGGACTCATCTCCATCTTCTTCTTCATACAATTATTATTGGGTATTGTCCACTAATCAGGCATTTGGGCATCGATATACGCTGGATTTTTAAGCATTTCTGATCATAGAATCAACAGGGAGAAGTAAGGGCTTGAAACTAAACCTAGGATAGGCAAGGGTTAAAAGCGATGACTGACAAGTAGACATATTGGATTACTATAAGAGGAAGGACATCTTCCCATGACTTAGATTGAATCAGGCGTGTGCTTTACAAGAGGATGCATGGCAGAAATTTAAGGCTAAGAGGAGGTGCACCAAGGATGAGCCCCAATGTAATTCATGGCATGTAGTGCACTCTATATGATCCACATGTATAGAGCATGAGGCATATGACACATGTATAGATTTATGAGTATAATGCATGTTGGATATTCCACATGTATAGAGCATGCTCCGTATTCTGCCTTTACAGATCTTCCATGTATAGAGCATGCTCCGTATTCTGCCTTTACAGATTCTCCATGTATAGAGCTTGCTCCGTATTCTGCCTTTACAGATTCTCCATATATAGAGCACGCTCCATATTTTGGGTGTACAGAGCATGCTGTATATTGCCCATGCATAGAGCTTGCTCCATATTCTGCCTGTATAGATTGTGCACATGCAGTATAGAGTGGACTACACTTTCCATGAAAACAGGGCAGTGAACAAGGCAGACATAGCAGAGCTGGAGAGGGTTCAGAGGAGGGCAACTAAAGTAATAACTGGAATGGGTGGACTACAGGACCCAGAAAGATTATCAAAATTAGGGACGACTGAGGGGAGATCTAATAACTATGTATAAATATATCAGAGGTCAGTACAGAGATCTCTCCCATGATCTATTTATCCCCAGGACTGTGACTGTGACGAGGGGACATCCTCTGCTTCTGGAGGAAAGAAGGTTTGTACACAAACATAGAGGAGGATTCTTTACTGTAAGAGCAGTGAGACTATGGACTCTTTACTGTAAGAGCAGTGAGACTATGGAGTCTTTACTGTAAGAGCAGTGAGACTATGGACTCTTTACTGTAAGAGCAGTGAGACTATGGACTCTTTACTGTAAGAGCAGTGAGACTATGGACTCTTTACGGTAAGAGCAGTGAGACTATGGACCTTTACTTTACGGTAAGAGCAGTGAGACTATGGACTCTTTACTGTAAGAGCAGTGAGACTATGGACTCTTTACTGTAAGAGCAGTGAGACTATGGACTCTTTACTGTAAGAGCAGTGAGACTATGGACTCTTTACTGTAAGAGCAGTGAGACTATGGACTCTTTACGGTAAGAGCAGTGAGACTATGGACTCTTTACGGTAAGAGCAGTGAGACTATGGACTCTTTACTGTAAGAGCAGTGAGACTATAGACTCTTTACTGTAAGAGCAGTGAGACTATGGACTCTTTACTGTAAGAGCAGTGAGACTATGGACTCTTTACTGTAAGAGCAGTGAGACTATGGACTCTTTACTGTAAGAGCAGTGAGACTATAGGACTCTTTACTGTAAGAGCAGTGAGACTATGGACTCTTTACTGTAAGAGCAGTGAGACTATGGACTCTTTACTGTAAGAGCAGTGAGACTATGGACTCTTTACGGTAAGAGCAGTGAGACTATGGACTCTTTACGGTAAGAGCAGTGAGACTATGGACTCTTTACTGTAAGAGCAGTGAGACTATGGACTCTTTACTGTAAGAGCAGTGAGACTATGGACTCTTTACTGTAAGATCAGTGAGACTATGGACTCTTTACTGTAAGAGCAGTGAGACTATGGACTCTTTACTGTAAGAGCAGTGAGACTATGGACTTTAGGTAGGGGACTATGGACTCTTTACTGTAAGAGCAGTGATACTATGGAACTCTCTCCCTGATGAGGTGGTGATGGTAAGTCATCTATAAGAGATCAGGAGGGGCCTGGATGTATTTCTGGAGGTAATAATATTACAGGTTATAGTTACTAGAGAGGGGTTGTTGATCCAGGGAGTTATTCTGATGTCTGATTGGAGTTGGGAAGGCTTTTTTCCCCCTAAAGTGAGGAAAATTGGCTTCTACCTCACAGGGTTTTTTGCCTTCCTCTGGATCAACTTGCAGGATAACAGGAAGAACTGGATGGACAGAGGGCTTTTTTTGGCCTTATAAACTATGTTACTATATTACAGGGCATGCTGCATATTCCTCATGTATAGATTATGGGGGTCATAAATCGTCGGTCTTAGTAAATGTCCCCCTATGTGCATATTAATCATGCTGCATGTTCTGCCTGTGTATATTCTGCATGTATATAGCCTGCTGCATATTCCCCTAATCCCCATCCATATATTCTGTGTCTATAGAACAGGCTCCATATTCCACCTTATAGACTCTGCTTGTACAGAGCATGCTGCGTATTCCTGGTTTTTAAAGAATGCTGTACATATTCTGCTTGTAAGGGTACATACACAGCATGGGCGTGACACGGTTGCAACGCAGCCCCTCTGTGGTTGACCGCAGTGTTTAATCAGTCTGTATTGTGCAGGGAGCTGCATGGCCATTAACAATGCAGACCGACTAAACAACGCAGTCCTAATTAGTTAATTTTGAGCCCGATGTGGCTCGTACGGCTGTGTGGTACTCGACCATAGCATGGCTGCATTGCAATCATGTGGTTGTGCATTTAATACCTCACTTGCATGGCATGAATCTGCTCCGATATCCTCATCAAAACCTGAACTTCTGAATATAGCGGATAATATATATTGAGAGGTAAAAAAAAGAGCCTTTGAAAGCAAAGTCGTTGTGAGCCAATAGTCAGGAGGTCTTGATTAGTGTTGAGCAAATGGAAGTGAAATGAATTGACTTTAATCCGAATTTCAGGAAAAATTTGATTTGTCACAAAACTGAATTTCCTCGTGCTCCATGATAAGGAATGAATTGTTCCTGAAATAGCGGTAAAAAAAAAACAAAACAAAAACACATACTCACCGTACGGTCAAGAGTAGAGATGAGCAACATTTGCAAAAAATGTGATTCAGCTGCTTTGGCGAATTTTACAAAGAAATTTGATTCGCTACTAATTACTTTGTTTCAAAACGCATTCCATTCCATGTACCGGCTGCCTCCCCCTCTGTCATTGAGCCCCTCAGATGTCACATTCATCATTGATTGAGGCCTTTCAGGGGTTAATCACGGGCAAAAAAAAAAAAATACATCTCATCCATTTGTTTGCGGAAAGGCTGTTGCCGCGTCTGGCCAGCGTGAGGACGCGGTGACATCAGTTACTCCTGAGGAAGCTGGTCGATCCAGCGATACGCGTGGGACGTCAGACCCATGTACCATCCGGCCTACATGTATATTAGATGAGTATTTACATTGCATTTTTTGATGCCATACTTATTGTTTAATATGAATTCTATACTCATTTAGCGGCGTACGTATGTCTTAATTTAAGAGTTGGTATTTTGAGTATGTGAATGGGACGTATTAGTGTGTCCCAGCACATGAGTTAAATTGTATATAGAAATGAGCGAACCCGAACTGTAAAGTTCGGGTTCGTACCAAACTTTGTGAGTTCGGGTACCCGGACCTGAACCCGGAGTTTTTCACTAAAGTTCAGGTTCAGGTCCGGTGTTCAGGTAAATAGCAATCTTAAAGGGGTTATCCCACGAATAATGTAAAAAATGAAAATCAGACATCATATAGGACATGACAACCTCTTTTTAACAAAGCTAGAACCAGCCCTGTACCTCACATGGATCCAAAGATCTCCACATTCATTGCTCTGCTAGATTTATATCAGGTTGGCAGCTCAAGGGGAGAGTCTTTTCTGCTGCAGCTAAGGGGGCGTGTCTCAGCTCTCTCTATCACAGCTCAGGAGGTGTGTCTCAGCTCTCCCTATCACAGCTCAGGAGGCGTGTCTCAGCTCTCCCTATCACAGCTCAGGAGGTGTGTCTCAGCTCTCTCTATCACAGCTCAGGAGGTGTGTCTCAGCTCTCCCTATCACAGCTCAGGAGGCGTGTCTCAGCTCTCCCTATCACAGCTCAGGAGGCAGTTAAAAGTTGAAACTGAGCATGTGTGGCCTGCTCAGTGTATAGGTCAAAGAAATAAGAAATTAAGTCGTCCTATACAGATACATTTTATTGAATAACTCAGTAGTTATACAACATTTTTAATTACATGCAATTACAAAAGTATTCAGATCCAGGGGCTGGTTTGAAAACTGTAGAATATTTTTCGTGGGACAACCCCTTTAAGACAGAATTCTAAATAAAATGGCCATTCAGGGGTTAAAAATAATAAAAAAAACCCTCACCTCATCCACTTGATGGCGCAGCAGGTATCCTCTTCTGTCTTCATTCAGCAGGACCTGCAAAAGGACCTATGATGATGTCACCGCGCTCACCACGTAATCTCAGGTCTTTTTGCAGGTCCTGAAGAAAGAAGAGGACACCGGCTGCGCCATCAAGTGGATGAGGTGAGGTTTTTTTTTTTAAAATTATTATTATTTTAACCCCCCAATGGCCATTTTATTTTGCATTCTGTCTTAAGAATGCTATTATTTTCCGTTATAACCATGTTATAATGGAAACTAATAAAGTGAAGTTCGGGTCCCCATTGACTTTAATGGGGTCCGGGTTTGGGGTGAAGCTCGGGTAAAGTTTGGGTCCCAAACCTGAACTTTGACTTGAAGTTTGGCCGAACCTGGGAATCCCGAACTTCCATGGGTTCGTTCGCTCATCGCTAAGTGTATACCATGTTTTTAATTTTTTGCTTTGTGTTGCTGAATAAATTATAGTTTTTATTTAGATGTGCAGCTGTGTTTTTGTCTTTCCTCTACTATATATATCATCCCATCATCGCACAAAATTTTGCCCGGTTTCTTCAATCAAGATGGTCGGAACGCCCTCTCCGTGAGCAAATGGATGAGATGAGTATGATTTTTTTTATTTTTTACTTATAATTAACCCCTGAAAGGCCTCAATGTTATTGTCAGATGCCGCAATCATCGATGAACACAGCATTTGAGGAGTTCAATGACAGGGGGCTGCACGATCACCGTTCCCCTTCATTGCTCCCGGTACATACAATGGAATGAGATTTGTGACAAAGTAATTAGAATTTTTTATCACATTACTCATCTCCAGTCTTGATGAGTACAGGAGTGCACGTAGGTTCAATGATGACTAGTGATGAGCGCCGGCGCCCGGGTCCACTCGGTGTTTGGCCGAATACCGAGTGTACTCGAGCGCAATGCTCGAGTCCCCTCCCCGCACCAAGACGGATCCGTCATGACCCCAATGCAAGTCAATGGGGACAGATCCGTTCGGTGTAACACAATAGTAAACGGATTTGTCCTCCATGGACTCTTCCGACCGGGGGGGGGGGGGGCCTGGTTTAGTCCCATTGACTTTAATTATGTTCAGGTGCTCGGCCAAGCACTCGAGCACCCCCGAGTGTTTGTCCACAGCACCCGGAGCACACGAGCACCTGGATGCTCGATCATCACTAGTGATGACTCATGACAGGAATATCTACACCCTTTACGAGGTCTCAGTTGAAGTATGCAAATTCAACATGGTCTGTGATGGTGACATTGCTGGGATTAGGGGGCCGTATTATCGGAAGCTTGTGTGGCTGATATGAAGCTGATAAGACAGTTATGATAGACCTCTAAGACTCCTGAGATGTCCAAAGAAGCTAATAAGTGACCCTTTCACTATGAGACTGACTGAAAATCTGCCTGTGACAAGTAGACTGGGGCTCCCTCAGACATAATGTAGATCGGAGAGAACGCTTCTGCTCATACAGGATCTCACCTGTAGACCATTTTATAATATATAGACAAGTGACCCCCCAGGATTGGACAGCTGATAACATGGATCGATGGTTAGGAAGGGGTTAATAAACAGGAAGGAAAATTATTAAGAACAAAATGTAACAACATATAACTCATTTGCAACATTGTATTCAGTTTAGCTGTGCAGGTTTCCTTTGTGCACACGACATTCACATCTCCTTGTTACAATGTTACACTAATAACCAGAACGAAGCTCTAAAAACAGAATAACATAGTAAATAGTGGACACGTAGGATCAGTGTATACAGCAGCACGATCCTCCCTCCTTCTCTTCCATGCATCGCTGTCTAACTAGATGCACTGGGCCATGAATCCTGGCAGAACAAGTTCACATTAATATTCTCCTGCACCACTGAGGGGCAGTCACAACAAAAACATCACCACCAACATCCCGTATATTAATCAGGTATTTTCCCAGATCACTTTTCAATCAAAAGTAATACTCCGACTGTCTCCAGTGAACGATCCAAGGGGAGAAATACAAGAAGATAAGAACATTTCATACAAAGGAAATCAAATGAAATAAAAAAATGAAACAATAAAAAATATACAGATTATAAGAAGTAAAATGTGCACACATACATACATTTATATTATATATTGTTTCACCTTGTATCAATAAAACTTTATTATTATTATTTTTTTTTTTATGTTACTTTTTTATTTTTTTTTAAGATATTTTAGTTTGACTTTGTGCACACACAAATGGATTCCACAATCTGTGATCTGTCAAATTATGGAAATAAGTGCCTCTAAGATCAATGTTCTATCAATACCTCCATAATAGGTGATTGATGGCACATGCTAGTTTTTTTTCCTTTGCAAATTGTTTAATTTACACATTTTTGATAAGGCAGGGCCACAGAAAGGAAGGAGATTGAGTACAAGGGCTTATTATATTTTTCTGCAAAGCTTTGGGCATACAGATGTGTCCATCATTACCTCACCTCCTGTTTGGTTAAAGGGGTTCTCCGGGAATTAAGAAAATGAAAATACTTAAATATTACTTTATTATAAATATATTCCCAAATACCATTTATTATTTATAACGGCTCATTTTGTCTGGGGGAGAAATCATCAGGAAAAATAAAATGGCTGCTGTCCTATTAGTACACACAGTACCTGTCCTAATCATACAGGACAAGAGGTAAAGAGCTGCCTCCTCCTCCTCTAGGAATGGAGTTCATGAGGAGACATGAAGTACAGAGAGGAGGGTGAGGTGTGGATAATGAACAGCAGCACTTGAGTGCAGTCTCCATTACCACAGTCTGTCCTGTCAATCCTCTCTGTACTTCATGTCTCCTTATGGACTCTACTCCCACAGAGATTCAGCTGAAGGTCTTATCATCTGTATTCAGGATCATGATCCCTGACAAGCAGAGCAGAGAGGAGGATGAGGCAGCTCTTTACCTCAGTGTTGTGAAGTAACTTGTCCTGCTGTGTGATTAGGACAGGTTCTGTGTGTACTAATAGGACGGCGGCCATTTTGTTTCTTGTAATCTTTGCTCCCCAGACAAAATGAGCCATAATAACTAATGTAAGGTATTTGGGAATATATTTATAATAAGTAATATTTATGGATTTTCATATTCTTTATTCCCGGAGAACTCCTTTTTCAAGAAGCCAATTTAAAAATAAAACATTGCAACTGCTAGGAAACCCCTGGACAGGCTGCAATGCACATCATGACCACTGGGTGGCTGCACATAGACACATAAAGCATAGGCATCTTCTGGCATAGTACTGCAAAATTATGTTTGCGCATCTCACACTTAACATCATGGGATTTCTTGAGCCAAGAGAAAAGGTGAAGAAGGACTTTATATCACCTAGAATAGTATTTCAACAACAATACTAATGATATAGGAGCAAAAAAAAAAGAAATGTCCTATGCAAAAGATACAAGTCAAAAGTTATCTTTTATTACACAATGGGAATCTAACTAAGCAGAACATTCACAGATATTAAAATAAAATGAATATGAAACAGATTTTCCAGATCCCAGCAGGTCCTGCGAACCCTTCTTAAATGGGTTGACTCATGATGGACAATGGGGCATTTTGATAGGATATGCCCCATTGTCTTATAGGAGACAAGGCGGTGGCTGGAGGACTTTGGTCCGGCCACCACCAAGCCGGTTCCCCATAGAAATGAATGGTAGTGTACCGCGCATGCCTGGCCCCTGCTCCCATTCATGTCTATGGAGCTGACGGAAATAGCCGAGCCAGCCCTATAGAAAGTGAATGGAGGGTGGCTGCACATTGCGCAGTGCTCCCTCCTTCACCTTTGGTGCTCCGTTATGGATATAGACAGCAGTGAATTCATCTAATGGCCATTGAAACCAGAACACCAGTGAAAAATGAGCTTTCAAGGGTTAAAATTAACATATACGAATCTCATCTACTTGCATGCGCCAGGACACTCACATATTCACTCCTCACAGGAGAAAGACAGAAGGAGAAGGACAGAAGGACCTGACGCTACCAGAGTGGTGATGTCATCATGCTGGGAGTGTCAGGTCCTTCTGCTGTCAGAGTAGAGTGAGTGTCCCCTGTAGGATTAAAAAAAATAAATAAAATCTGCACAATATGAGTGCTTACGACCACTAAAGGGGGTATTATTTATGTTGGAAGCCACTATGAGGGACTTTATTAATTCTGGGGGTCACTATGGGGTCATTATTAATGCTGTGGTCCACTATGGGAATATTATTAATGCTGGGGACCACTATGAGGGACATTATTAATGCTGGGGACCACTATGGGGGACATTATTAATGCTGGGGACCATTATGGGGGACATTATTAATGCTGGGGACCACTATGAGGGACATTATTAATGCTGGGGACCACTATGGGGGACATTATTAATGCTGGGGACCACTATGAGGGACATTATTAATGCTGGGGACCATTATGGGGGACATTATTAATGCTGGGGACCACTATGAGGGACATTATTAATGCTGGGGACCACTATGGGGGACATTATTAATGCTGGGGACCACTATTGAGGGACATTATTAATGCTGGGGACCACTTATGAAGGGACATTATTAATGCTGGGGACCACTATGAGGGACATTATTAATGCTGGGGACCACTATTGGGGACATTATTAATGCTGGGGACCACTATGAGGGACATTATTAATGCTGGGGACCATTATGGGGACATTATTAATGCTGGGGACCACTATGGGGGACATTATTAATGCTGGGGACCACTATGAGGGACATTATTAATGCTGGGGACCACTATGGGGACATTATTAATGCTGGAGACCACTATGAGGGACATTATTAATGCTGGGGACCACTATGAGGGACATTATTAATGCTGGGGACCACTATGAGGACATTGTTAATGCTGGAGACCACTATGGGGACATTATTAATGCTGGAGACCACTCTGGGGGACATTATTAATGCTGGGACCACTATGAGGGACATTATTAATGCTGGGGACCAATATGAGGACATTGTTAATGGTGGAGACCACTATGGGGACATTATTAATGCTGGGGACCACTATGAGGGACATTATTAATGCTGGGGATGACTATGGGGGACATTATTAATGCTGGGGACCACTATGAGGGACACTATTAATGCTGGGGACCACTATAGGGGATATTATTAATGCTGGGAACCACTATGAGGGACATTGTTAATGCTGGGGACCACTATGGGGGACATTATTAATGCTGGGGACCACTATGAGGGACATTATTAATGCTGGGGACCACTATGAGGGACATTATTAATGCTGGGGACCACTATGAGAGACATTATTAATGCTGGGGGCCACTATGAGGACATTGTTAATGCTGGAATCCAGTATGGGAAGCAGTAACGGGACCACTATGGGGGACATTATTAATGCTGGGGACCACTATGAGGGACATTATTAATGCTGGGGACCACTCTGGGGGACATTATTAATGCTGGGGACCACTATGAGGGACATTATTAATGCTGGAGACCACTATGGGGACATTGTTAATGCTTGAGTCCAGTATGGGAGGCATTATCAATGCTGGGGACCACTATGGGGACATTAATAGTGCTGGGGGGCCCTTATGGGGGGCATTATTAATGCTGGGGACCACTATGGGGCTGTTATTGAAGCTGGGGTCCAATATCGGGGCATCATTAATGCTGAGGTCCAGTATGGGGGCATTATTTATGCTGTGGACCACTATGGGGACATTGTTAATGCTGGGGTCCAGTATGGGAAGCATTATCAATGCTGGGGACCACTATGGGGACATTATTAAAGCTGGGGTCCAGTATGTTGGCATTATTAATGATGGGGACCACTATGGGGACATCATTACTTCTGGGGGTCACTATGGGGGACATTATTCATTCTGGGAGTCATAATGGGGGCATTATTAATGCTGGGGACCACTATGGGGATATTATTAATGCTGGGGACCACTATGGGGACATTATTAATGCTGGGGACCACTATGGGGACATTATTAATGCTCGGGACCACTATGGGGAACATTATTAATTCTGGGGGTCACTATGGGGACATTATTAATGCTCGGGACCACTATGGGGAACATTATTAATTCTGGGGGTCACTATGGGGACATTATTAATGCTGGGGGTCACTATGGGAACATTATTAATGCTCGGGACCACTATGGGGACATTATTAATGCTGGGGACCACTATGGGGACATTATTAATGCTGGGGACCACTATGGGGACACTACTAATGCTAGTGACCACTATGGGGGAAGTTATTAATGCTGGGGTCCAGTGTGTTGGGTAGTATTAATGCTAGTTACCACTATGGGGATAGTATTAATGCTGGGGACCACTATGGGGGGTAGTATTAATGCTGGGGTACCCAGACCTCTGTGAGTACCCTATTACAACCTGGAACTTGTGCAGAGCCTGAGGAATGCATAAACACACAATACCATAGGTATTAGAAATGACTGTAATAAAATATAAAACCGCAAACCCTCTAAACCTTGTAAATGTCTTGTGCTGTAGAGAGGAGGAGTGTATGAGCGCAGACAGTAATATTGGGTGTAGTAGTTAACATCATAGGAGCTGTAATTGCAGAACATATAAGAGCGGAGCTTGTGGAAGCCTTTATTATTTTAATCCATTTAGCTCCGGAGGCCGGCGCTGTGCAATGTAATCTCAGGCAGACGGTAATTTGAGCCTCACCGCCATCTATCAGGGACGGGATTGTTCCTTTTCTGTTACATACAGAGATATATATTTTTCGCTTTCTTTCCAGAGCCGAGATTTTGTGGCATCGATTTCTTTTGTTGTTGTAAGTGCGTATTTCAAATCCTGAAATTGAAATCATAAAATAGAGAAGAAAATGTCTAATTTTACAGCTTCTATTTGGGTGAAATGTTAGAACGGTGACATCATTTGAGATAATCCTTATATTTAACTCATTAAGTGATGGATATATGGGCGCGCCGATGCCTGGGGTACGACGCAGTGGCTGACATAGTGCTGGCTGCGTGCTGTGAGCTCATATTGGTCATTATAGTGGAAGATAGACGTACAGTCATTATAATGAAATCGTAGCTTTCCGAATTTTTCATATATCAGTAGTGCAGGAGAATATATGAAACCTTGTAAGATATGGCATTATGGGACGTTGTATCTTTCAGATCCCTGTAGTTCCATTTTCCCTGTCTGTAAAAATTCAGAAGTCTCCTTGGCTCCATCCCCCTTCCGTATTAATCACCCTGGCAGCATAATGATACAACTGTCTTCATTCCTTCATCTACAATTATTCAGCACATGCAGATAGCTGGCCCGGGCGAGCTGCATCCTGGACACTCAGGCAGACACCCTCCAGAGCTGGGACCTGTAGTTCCACTGCCCTATACCAGGTTCTACCCACCGTCTCCCAACACTTTAGGTGGTCCCACAGCTTTAGTATCAGCCACCAGTATATTTTGCAGTCATAGCTGATGCTTATCCATACCATGGACACCACGACCTAAGAACATGGCTCCAACTCCAACTGGAAACACTCCCATCATCCCCCTAGTCAGTGTTCTAAGTACCCCAATGCCACCCCAGGGATTGAGCACGCCCCGCTGGTAACACCTCCTTCAATGTTAACTGTGCAATGGTGGATGTACTTCCCTGAGGCCAAGCCCCTCACCTGACACTACACATGAGACCCCCTGTGGGGCCGGCACCACTGGGTCTGCCCATCACCATCCACATAATGGGAGTAGAAGTTTGGTAGAACAATGGCTTTATTGAGACCCCAAGACCCTAACGAGGCTAATAGAATGATTACTTTACTCTAATTACCAATCTCATGCCTGGTCTAATGTGGACATAATGTCCATCCAGCAGGTCTCACCTCATGGCTCCAGGTCTGGATGAGCATGGTGTGTGTATGTGTGGATTGTGTCTCCCCCAGCATCCTTCAAGAATTTCCTACTATAGCCACAGGTTTCAGAGGTTAATGGAGTCCAGGCAGGAACCCCTCTTGTCCTCGATCCCAGTGCACTACCAAGATCCATTAACAAAGTTCATATGCTCCTTAAAGGCTATGTACTGTACACCATATTATAATTGCTTTATACTTATTTTGAGCTAAACATCATTTTTTCAATTGGTCTTTATTAACAATATGGAATCCTTTTTCTTGTACAGAGCTGAGATGCTCTACTAGCTGCCTGTGGATTTTTTGTCTTTCCCGTCATCTGGGGAGCAGACTGACTACTTATCTCTGCTCTCTGACCTTATAAACACTCATTAAAGCTCAATCTTTTTCTTACTGATAAGAATGTGGCTTAAAGAGAACCTGTCATCAAGTTTATGCTGCCCTCACTGACAGCAGTACAAAGTAGTGACAGACACGTTGATGTCAGCAGTATGTCACTTATGAGCTAAAAGTAAGTGGTTGCCGAGAACCAGCATCATAATTATTGCAGCCCAGTCCTTGAAAAGAGTCATATCTACTTGAGAAGAGTCATAGTTATTCATAATCTCCTGCTTTCCCCAACCATTTTCTGATGATTGACAGTCTTCTCCTTACTTTTCTCCATAGAAGAGAACTGCCAATCATCAGAAAATGGATGGGAATAGCAGGAGCTTATGAATAACCATGACTCTTCTCAAGTAGTTATGACTCTTTTCAAGGCCCGTGCTGCAATGATTATGATGCTGGTTCTCGGCAACCACTTACTTTTAGCTCATGAGAGACATACCTCTGATACTAGCGTGTCTGTCACAACACTATGGTGTCCTCTGCGAGTTCAGCATAAAATTGATGACAGGTTCCCTTTAAATAAGTGTTTATGACCTCTTAGTTGTTTAGACATAAGGGCAATTAGATGACCGGCACAAAGTGAAAGTACCAGTCACCCAGCTAGACAAACAGTTAACCCTTTGTGATTAAATAGCTAAATATTTTTTAATAAAGGCCAATTGAAAATATTATTTTTAGCCAAAAAATCATTAAAAAATTGACTCCAAAGGTGTACATATCCTTTAAAATACCAGAAAAGGAGTACACTTTATAAACCACTACAATAAGACCCAAAGTAACCGGCGCTTTGTGTTGGAAAAAGTTTCTATCCACTAGAGCTGTGGATTCTGCTCTAACTGCATTGGTCCAATAATCTTTGATCAAAAAGAAGCTCTTCACAAAAAATCAATGTAGAACAATCCAGACCAAACCGGGAAGATTAATGGGTGCAGGAGGGGGATGCAACTGCAGCGCTGTAAGGTGGGAGCCAGAAACCAACCACTTTTGCTAATTTGGTTCTCACTCTCCTATTATGCCCCATGGGTTGGAGATTGGTTGATGCATTGTATCATATACTTTAAAGGTTTAACTTTGATTGACAGCCCTTCTCCTATTGTAATTGGACCCACGCTGTAACCTGGACCATCTATCAGATACAGCAACTGATACATTAGAAGTATAATATACTGGCTCATAAGATCTTCCCAAGGTGAGCTCCCATCTATGAGGTCCATAAGATGGACATTTGTGTTTAATGGCTTAAGCATTTTGGGCTCAGACTGATCGGTCTTCTCTAAACCCAACTGTATATCAGAGCAGCTGTTACAATGGAAATGAAGTGTTACTTGGTCACTAGATGAATACTTTGTGGCAATTTTGTCTCATAAGGAGGTTACTAGGGGAATTCTCCTCTGTCATGCCCATACGCCTCAATGCAATGAAGACAATATTAGAATTACACGTTTTGGGCTTGGACCAGACCCTTCAACGGGTATCAAAATGTTATTTATTTATTTATTTACTTATTTACATGTCATAATAGGTCTGATGAGCAAGATTTGTCCTAATAGTACAACCCCTTTAAGTGACCCTCTTTCTAGTACTTTAATTATGGCCAAAAGAAAACCCTTCAAAAATCTCTTTATTTTCACAAACCAGAAACTCATTAATCCTTTCCGGCTTGGAACAATCTGTTTTTCTTTCAATTCTCCAGCCATAAAGAACGTTCATTTTTAATACTGCTGTTGATTAGCCTGGAATCCAATGCCAATAACATTAGGACTCGGATACGTTGCGGCGGTGAAGGCGAGACTCTAACACATACACCTATGGCATTAAATAAAACAAAAGTATTAAAAATATAATTGGAAAATGTCAGACAGTTCAGTCCGTGACAGAAAGCACCACGGGCACAACGTTTTACTGCTTCCCAGTCTTCACTTGTTTTACAGCGTGCAGTAAATCAGCAGAGGGGGTTTCACATGTGATGAAACTATTTACTTTGTAGCATCAGAAATTGCAAAAAAAAATACGAAAAAAAAAAATTACTTGTCCCAATGTATGCAGAATCTGTAATCAACAATCTGTCACCTCCGCTTCAGCGTGATCCACAGGCTGCGGGGAGACAGGAGGGTGGACACTCTCACCTGCTGCGGCTGACAGATTGGATTGTAACTGGAGTCATTTCAAGGGCCCCTCAGTAAACACAATCACCGGATTCACAGGACAACATTTAATGCAATTTGTGTTCAGATTTCTTGGCTTATAAATGTATAGCTGCTGGAGGGCAAATGTCAGATTTCTTTTATCACATGGTCCTGCGATGGAGTCAACCCAGTCACACTTTTAGTAGGAATAGTGTGAGGATAACCTGGGTTACTCTGTAACTGGATAGGCTCAGCATGCATGAGGAACCTGTATTCCCTGAATTTAAAGGGGTTATGCGGGTTCAGAGCTGAACCTGGACATACCCATAATTTTACCCAGGCAGTCCCCCTGATATTAGCATTGGAGCATTCCATGCTCCGATGCTCTACCTTGCCCTATGCAGGATCGCGCATGGTAAGGGCTATTTTATTTACAATAACAGACTGCTGGTTAGGAGGCTTCTGCCCGGCAGTGTGTTTGGTGACGTCACCAGATCTGATGGGCCGGCTTTAGCGCTCCCCTAGCCGTTTTACAGGCTAGGGCAGCGTTAAAGCCCGCCATTCAGTGCCGGTGACGTCACTGGGCTCACTGCTGGGCGGAAGCCTCCGCCTGGCAGCTCTAAGGAGAGCCCGATACGTCACCGGATATACTGGAAATGCCTTTGCCCTGTGCGATTCAGCGTGAATTGCTCCGATGCTCAAGTCAGGGGGAAAGGGGGGGGGGGGGCTGCCTGGGTGAAAATGGGGATATGTCAGGGTTCAGCTCTTTAATGGAGGCCAGTATGGCACCAGCAGAAGTAGTATTTAGTGTAAGTTCCTGTCTTTAAGGGATTGCCTTGTCGTTGGTGGACAGGCACAAATAATTTTGTACAAAATGTATTTGCCAATAATCTCAGATTTATAACATAGCATTAACATTAGTACATTTTCTATAGTGAGTACGGCATTATTGCATTTACTTTATCATCTATGTTTGCAGAGTGCTGTTGCATTGTGTTTGTTTTTGCTTTTGTGCCTTCAGCCATGGTGACGTGGACCTGCACATTGGGATGTACTGACTGACCTCCATTGTAAACCTGTAGCAAACAATAACTTGACTTTCAGTGACTTTTGTTGTGTTAAAGAATAATCTTTTCATTTTTCCCCATAAATGAATAGTACATATGAGTATAAGACACTTTGTAATATACCTTGTCAAAGAAAAATGTTTCCTTCCTCTATAAGGCTCCTCTGCTGCTCCTCTCGCCTCTTTATTAACCTTTATTCCACTGCTCAGATCTGAGGTCTGATGGGAGTCTGAAAGGGCTGAGGAGGGTTGGAGATGGAGGGCTGATATGGGGGTCTGATGTGATGTCCTGATATTTATGGGAGGTCTGATATGAGGATCTGATGAAAAATATTTTTTTCTTATTTTCCTACTCTAAAATGTGGGGTGCGTCTTATCATTGGGTGCGTCTTATAAAGCAAAAAATACTGTAGGTGCTTCAGAGAGAAGTAACTACAGCTGTAACAAGCATTAACTAGGCTTTTAGGCTACTTTCACATTAGCGTTTATATATTCCGGTATTGAGTTCCGTCATAGGGGCTCAATACCGGAATAAAATGCTTCAAAACTGGGGACAAAACTGAACTGAAGAGAACGGAGGCTCCTATATGCATTCCGTTCAGTTCTCTTCAGTCTCCAGACCGGAGAGCAAACTGCAACATGCTGCGGTTTGTTCTCCGGTCCAGGCATCCGCACCAAGACGGATCCGGAATGACCCCAGCCCAATGCAAGTCAATGGGGACGGATCCATTCGGTGTGACACAATAGTTAACGCATCCGTCCTCCATTGACTTTCAATGGAGTTCATGACGGATCTGTCACCCGGCACTTACCTGTCCTCGCAGCTCCCTCCTCCCTCCAGCAGGGGGCGCTGTGGGGAATCTTCCCATTGTTCGCGCCACCCTCTAGAGATGCAGGGAGAGGTCGGGAGCTGCTGGGACAGGTAAGTTTAACCCCCTCCTCCTCAAAATAGTGTATGGTGCAGGTGTGGGACTGGAGCGCGGTTCGGGCCCCACACATGCACCTGCAGCAGCACGGATCCGGCGGGACCCTTCACCCGCCAGATCTGTGCTGCCGCTTGTGTGAAAGTGGCCTTAGTCCAAGTTCACACTTCAGTTATTTAGTCAGTTATTTCCATCAGTTACTGTGAGCCAAAACCAGTAGTGAAGCCTCCACAGAGATCCGGTGTTTTTGACCCACTCCTGGTTTTCACTCCCAATAACTGATGGAAATAACTGACCAGATAAGTGGTGTGAACGTGGCCCGTGTTATGCGAGGGGATGCTGAGAAGTTCCTGGCTTTGCCCCTTTCCAGTTGGAATTGAAAAATGAATGTGGTACCATATGAAAGCTTGATGTCTCGTTATGTAACTGTGCAAATATCAGATGTTTATGATTGTTATACTGTAACTATTTTTAATTGCCGGTAGAACCTGAGATGTCAGAGGCACAAGGAAGTTTCACGTCTGTGGAGTTACGGCCGTCATGAAGTTTTTGTTTCTCTAGGGAAAGTCTAAAGAGGACATTCACACCGAGATGTCACAAACACTAGAGGAGAAGTGTCCTCGATGTGAATGTCCTTTCCCTGGAGAAACAAAAACTTCATGTCGGCCGTAACTCCACAGACGTGAAACTTCCTTGTGACATCTCCGGTTCTACCTGCAATTAAAAATAGTTATAACAATCCTAAACACCTGATATTTTCACAGTACCAAATTCATATTTCATTTCCAACTGGAAGGGGGCAAAGTCAGGAACTTCTCATCGTCCCTCTCGTAAACCCATCATTAGAGTCATGTTAACGTCTGCTACATCTGGAGAGAAATTGTGCTGCTGCCACCAACTCATCTGTGAACCAGGTCAGGAGGGTTCTCAGCCTCAGAATGTAGACAAAAACTAACAGAGATCTTGAAATTGACGAGATTGTGATGATTAGAAATTAGCTGAATTTTTATGATTCAATCATTTAGATTTTTTTTTTTTTACAGACTGGTTATTTTGTCCTGGCTCGTAATGAGGGGGGTAGCCTGGAATCATCATCTCCAGAACTTTGCTGGGATATCTCCATTTTTTGTCCGTATTTTCTCCTGATGTCTGATAACTGTGGACACGTGGACGGACGGATGATATATATGTATATATTCTAATGGCTCATTACAGCCTCTATTCTTCCTTCCCTCCTGATTACATTGTGTCCCTTCCCCTGACGAAGCTTTTGGTGTCGCCCCCCACATTTAATGGAGACCTCTCTTTTATCTACACACAATGTCGCCCATTCTCCGTGAATTGCTCGCCTCTGATTAGGATCTTAAAATACCAAACTAGTTTCTAAATGGGATCAGTGCAGCCAAGGTTATTCCACGTCCCATTGTGAGACAATATTCCCAATCACAGACAATTTACAGGCCCCATAAACCGCGTGGCGTACTCCGCGAGCCCTTAAAGGTGCAGCATATATCTTATAACATGTGATACACGCTATCAGCCAGGACTTATCATCATTGCCTTCTTACTATAGACTTCTGTATCTACACAGATTGTTACTTTCACACCCAAAGGGTTAATGGGGCCCCTCCCTGGTGTGGGCCCTTGATTGATTTATTCAGAGCTTGCTATTTGTTGCCCGTGCCTATTCCCATAACCCTTCCCCTTCAGATTGGAAACCCTATGAATGGACGCAGCTCTTGAGATGACTGGGGCATTAAGCACAATGTAACAGCAGAATTATGAATGTAACTCTGGAGGTAACTGGATTATGACCTGATGTAAGAGTAGAATACCACTTATAGCTCTGGACTCTGGATGTGGCTGAAGAAAAATACATGATGTAACTGGAGTATAAGATGCAGTGTTATAGCAGAATTATGAATGAAGCTCTGGATGTTATTGGAATATAAAATATGATGTAAATGCTAGAATGCAACTTTAGTATTAGACACATCAGAACTGCGAACAGAGCTTTTGCTCAGACTGGTGTATAAGGTATGAATCAAATGCAGCCCAGGATGTGACTGCAGAATTGTTAATGCAGCTCTGGATGCATCTGCAATGTGAGGAATAGTTTAATAGAATAATTGTGAATGCAGCTCTGGATGTTAGTGGAGTATAATGTTATGGTAGAATTATGAATGCAGCTCTGGATGCATCTGCAATGTAAGGAATAGTTTAACGGAAGACTTGTGAATGCAGCTCTGGATGTTAGTGGAGTATAATGTTATAGTAGAATTATGAATGCAGCTCCTGAAATTAGTGGAGTATAAAACATTATGTAAAATCAGATTTGGTCATGCAGCTTTGAGGGCAACTTTAGTAATAGACACAGCAGAATCGGATCGATGTGGACCAAAAATATGTTTTTGTGCATGAGCTCTAAGACATGATTAAAAAGGGTTGTCTAGGATTAGAAAAGGCCACTTTTTTCCAAAAACAGCATCACCCGTGTCCATAGGTTCTGTCTGGTATTGCATCTCAGCTCCATTAAAGTGAATGGGGCTTAGCTGCAATATCTCACACAACCTGTGGACAGTGGTGGCGCTGTTTCTGGAACAAGACAATCATGTTTTTCTAATTCTGGAACAGTAGAATTGTGAACATAGCTCTAGATGTAACCAAAGTATCAGACACAATGTAACAGGAGAATTTTGCATGCAGCTGTCTCCGTTACTGGAGTATACGCCGTGATGTGAAATTGGCTTTACTATTGCAACGACTGGCATTTAAGGCATGGTGGTAAATATAGCTAGGTAGGTGACAGGAGTTTAACATGTGGTGTAATAGCAGATTTATAAATGCAGCCTTGGATGTGACTAGAGTATAAGGAATAGTGGAATGACATAATTGTGAATTCAGTTCTTAGATGAAACTGTAGAATGAAAAATAGTAAAACAATAAGATTTGTGAATGCAAATCTGAATGCAACTGGAGTATGAGAAATAGTGGAATGACAGAATTGTGAATGCAGCTCTGAATGCAACTGGGGTATGAGACATAGTGGAATGACAAAATTGTGAATTCAGCTCTTGGATGCAATTGGAGTATAAGAAATAGTGAAATGACAGAATTGTGAATGCAGCTCTGAATGCAACTGGAGTATGAGAAATCCTTGACTAAGAGAATTGTGAATTCAGCTCTGGATATGAATAGACTATAACATTGCAAAACTCAAGACAATGTTTTGTGCAGATATAAAATCCGAAAAGCAAAATCTGCACAATCCTGACCCTGAGTTCCTGTCCGTCGTGTTGGTGACTGCACGGAGCGTCCTCTGTGTCTCACATGAAATCTCATCTCCACAACCTAATGCTGCATTTCCACTGAAAAGTTGTAGAGGAGAAACCCAGAAACACTGAGCAGCCGCAACACGTGTACATAATACGCACCCCGGAAAGTGTCAGGTAGCGACATATCACTTGTTGCATCCTCAACACGTAATTTGCAATGTTTCACACCTTGTGACAATGCTACTGTATATGTGCAAATTCATATTATAAAGACAATTTCTCACGTTTGTGGTTAATTTATTGACTTTTCATGTTCTTAGAACTATTAAATAAAGTTTTTGAGACTTGCACACTACTTTATAGTATTCTCTGTATGGATTCTGCCGGTCCTGTCTGCAGAGTCTTCATGGTGGGCATCAAAGACCTGAGAATCTGTTGCCTCGGTCGCCAGTGTCAGCACACTGTGTATGAATCCCTGAGTAATGGTTTATCCGGAGGTAATAAGTCATTTCTATAGAAATCTTAGGCCTCATACACACAAACGTATTTTTGGTCAGCATCTGATCCGCATTTTTGCAGGTCAGATCCGGACCCATTCACTTCAATGGGGCCGCAAAAGATGTGGACAGCATTCTGTACCGTCCACATCCGTATGTCCGCTTCACGGCCCCACAAAAAAATAGAACATGTCCGATTCTTGTCTGCAATATGGACAAGGATAGGAATATACTATTAGGGGCCGGGCATCCGAGTCTTGCAGATCCGCAAATTGCAGACCGCAAAACAGCCAACAGATGAGTGCCTGAGCCCTTAAAGAGATTCCAGTCCCATCCATCCGATCAGCAGAGTAGTAGAAACGATTGCCCAGAGACATAGGTAATCCAGTCACAGGAGCCAGAAATTAGCATAGATGTGTAAATTGTTCGTTTTACACATGAAGGTGTGAACTATTATAGGCTGAGGACATCTCTGAGCTTTTCATTGCTCATTTGCTTCCTTACTGTTAAATTAAGCACCTTTCTAATGAACCATTATTAAAAATGTCCTACCATTTTCCTGCTGTAGAGTCTGTGCAGCTGCTTCACATAGGCGGCTGTGCTGCTGCTTCTGATATAATTGCTGATGGCACAGTGCTACTGGCTCAGGGCTGACTTCATATTTCTCCTGTACTGATAGCTCTCTCTCTCTGCTCTGCCCCTCCCTTCTCCCACAGTAGTACAATGAGATAGCAGCAATGGGGATGAGGAGGTTGAATACAGGTTGTACACTGCAGAACGGGTTCAATGAAGAAAGGTAAGTGAGCACCCATCTGTGTGACTATTATATACATATAGTCACACAGACTGAGAGGTTGGGGAGCACATGTGGCAGAGTCTGCAGGGGGAGGCACAGACAACACAGGAGGTTCATAGGGAGAGAACTAAGGGGGGAGGGGGAGTTACAAACTCCTTGTTTCTGCACAGGGGTGAGAAGGGGTGTATATATGTTAACTAATGGGGTATTGTCAGGGTGTGCAATACCTAGTGTGAACTGTGCCTGGGTTGTTGTGACACACCCGATTTGCTTTTGTCCAGCAATGCAGGAGTTACTGTGCTCTTTAGGATTTGTGCTTCAGCTGAACTTGTTACTGAGATCAGGGCTGGTCCAATCAGCTTCTGGACCTAGCCTCTGATCCTGGATAAATGTCAGCTAGCTGCTCACTTGCTTGCTGGCTATTTCAGTTCATACCTGGATCCCAGCTCCCCTGTATTTTCTCCGGTTTGTTCCCTTCCTAGTCCCTCTGATTGCGTACTTATCCACCCTCCGCCTGACCTTTGACATTTGTCTGTATTGCCGATAATTACTGCATTGCTGTGTGGTTCTGTCCTTGTTTGCTCCTTTGTCCGTTTTTAGTTGTTTGTCTGTCCTGTTTGGTGTTCTACTTATTCAGTATAGGGAACGCCATCGTGGTTGTCCGCGGCCGCCTAGGGCCGTCTGAGGCAAGTAGGTAGGGACAGTGGGTGGGTTCAGCCTCAGGGCCCACTGTCTTGTGTTGTCTGTACCCCCGAGTCCTGACAGAATAGCCAGCCTAACTGTAGTTTTTGCCTCATGGACAACAGAATGGCCATGACAAATATTATGGACCAAATGCAGCAGCTCAATACCATGATGCAAGAGCTAGCTGTAAGGGTCCAGGAGCAGGAGACTGTTCCACTACAACTTACTGTGACTTCCCCATCACCACTTGAGCCGCCCATCCAGCTCCCAGATAAATTCACGGGGGACAGGAAAAAATTTCGTGCCTTCTGGGAAGGATGTAAGTTGTTTTTCAGGTTACGCCCCCGCTCCTCTGGTGATGAGGCCCAGAAGGTAGGCGTTGTTATGTCCCTTCTCCAAGGGCCACCACAGGAGTGGGCCTTCTCCTTATCGCCTGACTCTCCTGAACTGCTGACTGTTGATCAATTTTTTCTGACATTAGGGCTGCTGTACGATGAACCTGATTGTGCAGCTAATGCTGAGCGTCAGTTGACAGGATTAAGACAGGGCAGACGTCCAGCAGAGGAATACTGTTCAGAATTTAGGCAGTGGAGTGGTCTCTCCACTTGGAATGACTCTCCCCTCCGCTTTCAGTTCCGTGCAGGGCTGAGTGGCCGGTTAAAAGATATGCTGGTGGCCTACCATACCCCTGACTCACTCGAGGAGAGTATGACTTTAGCCATACGAGTCGACCGACGGTTGAGGGATAGGCAACAAGAGAGAGATACCCCATGATACTCCAGAATCTCTTCTGTTTGTACCTCCAAACCTTTGACTCCGAGTCTTAGAAGAGATCCATAGTTCTGTCTTGGCTGGTCATCCAGGGATAGCAGGTACTAAGTATTTACTTTCGCGCCATTACTGGTGGCCATCCTGGGCTCAAGACGTCAAGGCTTTTGTTGAGGCTTGTGAGATTTGTGCTAGGTCCAAGGTCCCTCGTAGGCCACCTGAGGGTCTGTTACATCCTCTACCGATCCCTACGAGACCCTGGACGCATCTCTCAATGGATTTTGTTACTGACCTGCCACTGTCTAAAGGGAAAACTGTAATTTGGGTGGTGATGGATAGATTTTCGAAAATGTGCCACCTCGTTCCACTGCGTAAACTGCCTAGAGCTCGTTTACTAGCCACGCTCTTTGTTAATCATATTCTGTGCCTACACGGTGTTCTGGAAAACATTGTTTCCAATAGGGGTGTCCAGTTCGTGGCTAGATTCTGGAGGGAGTTTTGTGGTAAGTTAGGTACCTCCTTGTTCTTCTCGTCTGCCTTCCATCCACAGACGAATGGACAGACTGAGAGGACCAATCAGTCTATGGAACAATTTTTAAGGTGTTTCGTAGCTAATACTCAGGACAAATGGCGAGACTTCATTTCTCTAGCAGAGTTTGCTATTAACAATCATGAACAAAGTTCTATTAAGATGTCGCCATTTTTCTGTAATTATGGTTTTAACCCCAGGTACTCGTCTGTTCACTCCGCCGAATCTGTTAACCCCTCAGCTGAGGCTATATTTTCTAAACTGTGCACAGTGTGGGCCCAAGCTCACCAGAGCTTGGTTAAAGCCCAAGAGTCCTACCAAAAGCATGCTAATAAAAGACGCATATCTGGCCATCAGTACGTACTAGGTGATAAGTAGAGATGAGCGAGTAGTGAAATATTCGAAAGTTCGAAATTCGATTCGAATAGACCGCGAAATTCGACTATTCGACCGAATATCGAATCCCATTAAAGTCTATGGGAAAAAAATGCTCGCCACTTGGAAATCTCAATTCGACCACTTGGAGGTCACCAAGTCCACCCTGAAACCTCAGAAAAGGATGCCAACACTGCTGGAATGCAACTGGGACAGCAGGGGAAGCATGTCTGGGTGCATATAACGCGCCCAAGTCGCACTATTACGCCACTATCACAGCCTCTCAACAATACACTCCAAAGACAATCTAACCTCTCTGTAAAGTGAGACCATACAAGGAAACCTTCTTTCCTCTACATTGCCATGGACCCCAAGCCAAACTAGACAAAAAAGAAGATAAAATTCTGCACCCCTTAAAATCATGTTGCCTATGACAACCACAGATGGCATAGGCAAGGGGGAAAGCAATCAAGCCATCACTATTTTTCCCTCTGTGCCATCCCTGCCTTGCCCAGGCACATGTCCCAAAACATCATCCACGCCCGAGTAACACGGTTACTGCAAAAGGCCATTTGACCACCAACACTTTGGTTTGAGGCCGGGGATGCTACATCTCCCTGACGGCACACTGGGTGAATGTTGCGGAGGCGGGGACGGGCAAACCTGCTACCCCCACCCAAGTTTTGGGCCTTGGTTCTGTCTGGATTTCCGCAACCCTTACAGACAGCTCGGCAAACCCCTCCTTCTCCTTCTAGATTTGTTAAATCTGTCCACCACCCAGTCAAGTCCACAAAGTCCAGTCTCGTCGATAGCCTGCAGAAACTGCAGGGACCTCACTCTGACCCTCCTTCCTCCCACCCTGCCCAATGTTATCAACCCAGTGTTCCCACCCATGCAAGAATCGCAGGAGCTATCTGAGGATTTTGTTTGTTCTGATGCCCAAACACTGGAGCAAGCTCCATCTCTAGCTGATGGTGGTGTGGAACGGGCACTAAAATGTA
Organism: Rhinella marina; assembly: GCA_900303285.1. Classification (NCBI taxonomy): domain Eukaryota; kingdom Metazoa; phylum Chordata; class Amphibia; order Anura; family Bufonidae; genus Rhinella; species Rhinella marina. The sequence goes on from ONZH01025763.1 coordinate 69,253, forward strand.
AAATGATTAGGGACGATGATGAGACACAGTTGCCAGCAAGGGAGGCTGTTGGAGCAAAGTGAGGCAGTGTAAGAGGAGGTGGTTGAGTATGACGAAGTCAGTGACCCGACCTGGCCCAGTGTCATGTCTAGCAGGTAAAGCAGTGGGGATGTGGAGGGATGCGTAGGACTGCAAAAGGCAGGAAGAGGCCGTGGGCTGGCCAGAGGCTCATGGAGAAGGCAGGCTAGAGCCCGCAGGGCCGCATCTCTTCCCTATAACAGGCCCCCACACAAAGCTCTCCCATCGAGGGCTCTTAGGTCCTTGTTGTGAAAATATTTTAATGAGTGCGCAAAGTTAGCTTGAGGTGAGCCTCGAAAAAATTATATGGAGGCCCAAGAGGTGAGCCCTCGAAAAAATTATGTGGAGGCCCAAGAGGTGAGCCCTCGAAAAAATTAAGTGGAGGCCAAAGAGGTGAGACCTCTAAAAATTGTATTAAGCCCAAGAGGTGAGCCATAATAAAAATTGTTTGTAGGCCCAAGAGGTGAGACCTCTTAAAAATTGTTTGTAGGGCCGAAGAGGTGAGGCATGAGAAAAATTGTTTGTAGGCCCAAGAGGTGAGACCTCTTAAAAATTATGTGGAGACCAAAGAGGTGAGACCTCTTAAAAAATTGTTTGTAGGCCCAAGAGGGTGAGACCTCTTAAAAATTGTTTGTAGGCCCAAGAGGTGAGACCTCTTAAAAATTATGTGGAGGCCCAAGAGGTGAAACCTCTTAAAAATTATGTGGAGGCCCAAGAGGTGAGACCTCTTAAAAAATTGTTTGTAGGCGCAAGAGGTGAGGCATGAGGAAAAATTGTTTGTAGGCCCAAGAGGTGAGACCTCTTAAAAATTATGTGGAGGCCCAAGAGGTGAGACCTCTTAAAAATTATGTGGAGGCCAAAAGAGGTGAGACCTCTTAAAAATTGTTTGTAGGCCCAGAGGTTGAGACCTCTTAAAAATTGTTTGTAGGCCCAAGAGGTGAGACCTCTAATTATGGAGGCCCAAGGAAACCTTAATATGTGGAGGCCCAAGAGGTGAGACCTCTTAAAAATTATGTGGAGGCCCAAGAGGTGAGACCTCTTAGAAAAATTGTTTGTAGGCCCAAGAGGTGAGGCATCTAGAAAAATTATGTGGAGGCCCAAGAGGTGAGACCTCTTAAAAATTATGTGGGAGGCCCAAGAGGTGAGACCTCTTAAAAATTATGTGGAGGCCCAAGAGGTGAGACCTCTTAAAAATTGTTTGTAGGCCCAGAGGTGAGGCATGAGAAAAATTGTTTGTAGGCCCCAAGAGTGAGACCTCTTAAAAATTTGTGGTAGGCCCAAGAGGGTGAGACTCTTAAAAATTATGTGAGGCCCAAGAGGTGAACCTCTTAAAAATTATGTGGCAGGCCCAAGAGGTGAGACCTCTTAAAAATTGTTTGTAGGCCCAAGAGGTGAGCATGAAAAAAATTGTTTGTAGGCCCTAAGAGGTGAGACTCTTAAAAATTATGTGTAGGCCCAAGAGGTGAGACTCTTAAAAATTATG